>CAIGRN010107707.1:0-15063 GCA_903798345.1 Fraxinus anomala | reverse complement strand
AAAAAAATAAAATAAAGCAACTAACATAAACATGTCCTAGCATACTGAAACAAGTAGTATCAAGGATCAAAAAGCAAGTTAGGATCAAAATGAAATGGCATACCTCTGGACCATTGAAGACAGAAGGTTCATTCATGTCATTCCAGATGTACAAGGATGGAGTTGAACCAACATAATTATCATAAGAGAATTTTTCAGCCCACCAAGACCTAATCTCTGGATTCACCACATCCAAGTATGATGATGAACCAGGCCAGCACCACCCGTCAAAATCCTTCCCAGTGGCATCTCTTACATAATATCCCTTTTGGGACGCCTCCTTATGTATATAGTAAGATTCATCCCTCTTAATGTGAGGGTCCACAATAGTGACCATATGCCTACCCTTTGCAGCCATCTTCTTCTGCATCTCTTCAGGATTAGGGAACAGCAGCCTATCCCACGTAAAATACTTTTTCCCATCCGTATGCTCGATATCAAGCCATAAAACATCATATGGGATGTCATGCTCATCAAATTTGGTATCTACATTATAAACATCCTCTTCATCCCTGTAATTCCACCTACACTGATGGTAAGCAATGGCAAACAACTGTGGCATTGCTGGCGTTCCAGTCACACTACTATACTGCCTAACCACATCTTTTGGCCCCGGACCAACAAAAAAGAATGCATCCACAACACCAGCCTCGCTCATCCACAATGTATCGACCCTCTTTTGATCTGAAGGCAACATTAAAACAGAAGAAAACTCATCATTCCAACCAGCCCCCAGAACATCAATCTGCATTTCAGCAGCATTCAACCAGAAAAACCCGGAGCTCCCACGCGACTTCCCATGGGAAATCATGAAAGGTATGGAACCATAAAGTCCAAAAGGCGAGTCAGCAATATATTCAAACACATCAAGGTTAAAAAGCCGATATGGCTCAGAATCCTCCACCCCAGGCCCTCTAGTTGGCTTTAAAGCTAAACTAGTGGCATGTTCCGGAATGCCATAAACAAAATCCGCATCATAGAATGCTACGTCAAAGCTAATACTCTGAGGTCCATACGGCCGCGTATCAGTGTGGCTCCTAAACCTCTCCTCCCAATCCTCATTTTCTCCTTTTTTCTCCCTCAGCTGTTCAAAATCAAACAAACCATTTGAGTTCAAAGACAACACTTTTTTCCCATTTTTCCCACTCTCCCTCACAAAAACCTCAAATGGGTCATGCCGAATCACACCCTCATGTCCATCAGAAAGATAAATAATGGACAAGATACCCAACCCATCGTCACTTTTCTCGGTTTTTAACTTCTGTAACCACAGCTTTTTGTTCAAAAACTCTGGCACAATCACATCAGGAACCTCAAATCTCTTCTTGCGCGGGCTTAAACTCTGGTCCTCATCAATCTTGAGCCTCAAGACACCATCTTGATATGCAGATATTGCGAGAACCAAAGGCTTAACAATGGGATTTTCTTGATTGTCAAGATTTTCTTGATTATCCAGATTTTCTTCAACTTTATCTTTGGGGATGAGTTTCGCGATGAGATCTCCATCGGAAATCGAGACATCGGTGGCGATAAGAGTGCAGGCACCGGGTTTCCGGGATCGAGCACGTTTGCAGAATGGGGTCTGATTGCAGTTTCTGAACTCATCTTTTTTCCAAGAAAAAACAGAATTAATGAAAAGGAGGAATAACAGAATGGAATACAGATTTATTTTCATGATGTTACAAAATTTTAGTAAAATAATGAATCTCTACTCAGTGCGAGTGGAAATCATACCAAGAATGGGTAGAGGCAGAGAACATAGAGTATGACGGATGAAAAAATGAGAAAAGAGGGTTACTTTTTAAAAATGGTTTGGCCCATTCAATTTTCAACTATAGCATATTTTTTTGAGTTAAATGTTTGAACACGCTGTATTTTATATAATGTCACGTTTAATTTATCTTACTTTGCTTTGTACTCGATTACTCATTGAACTTTGTTAAGTTGCACTTCATCGCTCACCGACTAACTTCCGTCTCTTCCAAACGTATACGTGGCCGACGGTTTCACACGTGGCCGTTAAAAAACTTGAACAAAAAAAAATGAAACGTCACGTACGTAAATGATGAAGCCACGTATTTAATTACTCAACTCCTAAACACACCAATTTGAAAGCGTGATATGAAAATCAAATAAAAGAACGAGATAGAAACCAACATTCATCTCTCTCAAATATGAGATTCCAAATCGGGAGAACCCTAACCCCAAATCAAAATTGATCTGAAATTGAAGGCACGGTAAGGGTGTTTTGCTTAGTCCCTTGTCATGGAGAGAAGAAATGAAGGTATTGCAAAAAATAAAATAAAAAAAAAAATCAATTTTTTTCCCGATATCACTGTTACTACATTGGTTGGTCCAAGTAATGTTGTATTGATTTCTTATTCCAGTTTACTTGTGTAATTTTTAGTTAAAATCGCTGTGTGTTGTTGCAAATATAGATTTATGTTCTCGTGGATTATATGTATAATTCTTATTCCTGCAATTTACATGTCCATACAAGACTATGAAACATTGTGGAATTAGGACTTTATCTTTGCTTGTAACATTACTTAGAAAAGAACTTGAACCTAGATTGCTTGAAAAATGATTTTGTTATATATAGATGAAACAAGAGGTGTTATATTTTGAGTGGTATTTCATTAGAATTTTGTGTTTTTCTATTTGCTAGGAAAGAAAAAGGGGATTTGCCACAGTCGGTTATTGCACTAGAGATTGCGGGTTTTTCGAGTGGAGTGATGTCTTCTATTCATCACATTCACATGAAGCTATACTTCAGATTTTCTTATGAATCATTGGCTTAAATTATCTAGCAGCATAGCTGGGGCATTCGTTTTAATTATAGGTTTCTATATGGTGATGTGGGGAAAAGCTAAAGAAGGTGAGATGAACAAGGGCACAGAATCATCAAGCAATACTTCTCCTTTGTTGCAAGACAAACCAGAAGAAGTGTAAAATCATTTGTCAATACATTTGCAAATCTGAGACAAAAAGGAAAGGGAACAGCTCAAGTAAAATTATATTGGTTAGTTGAGAGATTCTTTTTGTGATTATTGGTTTCTCTAGTAGAAGATGTGTCTTCATGGTAGACACTATTTTACCATTTTTAAATTCTCAATAAAATTAGATGTAATTTTATTCGTTTTACATTTGTACATTGAAGTTCATATTTATAAAAAACAATTACGAATCATCTAAATGTTGATTAGCTATTCTTATTATTAGTGAACAGGATTGTGGTAATTGATATGTTCTACTGGATTTGTTTTGTACAAACAAATATATAAACATGTCTAGGTAAAGTATATAATTGCAAATTATGCCCCTGTTTGATTAAGCTAAAAATCTAAATTAAAAGTTGGTTTTTAAGCTTGGCCAAAAATGCTGGTAAAGCTAAAAGATTATAATGCAAATCAGGGATATTGGGGGAACCATAGCAATTAACAAAAAGTGAAGCCAGGAAAGTAAGAACAAGCATTCATTAGGTTTTCAAAAACCAGGTGTCTTTCACTTTTCTTGAGCTATACATAGACCCTTGTAAAAACATTTAGCATTATATATCAAATTATCGCTGACTTTACATCCAAAAATAAACCTACAGCAACACAAAAATTGGACACCATCCACACCATCATAACACCACCCTCCAAAATACACATGCCAATACAATAACACAAAATACATGAAACACTTCACAAACAGGTTCCTACTTTCTTCAAAAATTGGATTTTCCAGCACCAACACGTCTATTATCATTTGGACTATTTCAAATTGATCAGGAATGATAAGATTGCTGCTGGAAGCTTGGAGTTGGCATGAACTGAAAATTTTCAACTTCATCATGTGCTTGACTCGAACCAGCTCCATTTCCGCGGTCTGGAACCAATTTTCCCTGTCCGCAAACATGAATTGTACATTAGTAAGAAACTCATAATTTCAATAAGTTACACACATGCAAAAAGAATAATATATGTACTAACATGTCTCCGAACTTCATCTATCGCGTGCCTTCCAGTATCAGTTGGCTCTAACAATCCTTCATACCAGTCTTGTATATAGAAAAATCAGAAGGTATGATTTCATTCTACTTGAAATAATCAATTAAACACATGATAAAGTACTTACAAAACCCGGTGCATTAGGCTTAGAGTGATATCTTTTGTTGTGTCCTTTTAGTCTACATAGTGAGCATGTCATCGATACTCTTCCTTTTCTCCTCACATGCGATTCTCCTTGAGAGTGTGCGATAATATCTTCATCCGCTTGTCTCCTCATTTTCTTTTGCTTTCTCCTCCTTCGCGAAGTAGTCCATGAAGGTGGAATGATGGGTACAGTCTCCAGTTGGGGCCACAATCGTACTCCATTGATAGGATTCAAGATGTTGTCATAGCATCTCAAGTAAGTATCAGCTCTGTAACACTTGTCCACATAATCTTCGGGATCATTTCTACACTCCCATATCATGGCCACGACGTGACTACATGGTATTCCTATCAAGTCCCACCTCCTACATGCGCAACTTCATTCTTCGAAGTCAACAACATATGTCCCTGACCTGCAGTCCACCTGCCATCTAGGCCCTCCTGAAAAATGTAACGTGCATTCATTGGACATCTCAGCGATCTTAGCAAGTTTTTTTTTAATCCTCGGACACAATCACCCTTCGCACCCTCTCATCTTACTTCGACACTTCTCAATCCTGGTCATAAACCCCAACTGCATATCTATCAACATCGTTACAATGAACTTTTCCCTATCGTCTATCAGCATTTTATTGAAAACTTCGCACAAATTGTTCAAGAAAATGTCACTCTTCGAATGTGTCCTAAAATGAGATTTACTCCACTCGCTCGGATACCTCTCGTTCAGCCATGTATATGCTCCTTCACTAACTTGACAAATTTGTTGCATCTACAGTCTGTAGTTGGCTAAAGTGGTAGATTTAGTAGCCCGCCAAAGAAATTCCTTCAAAGGTTTTCCCTTATATCCCGTTTTGAAAAAGTTTGTGTACATATGTCTAGAACCTATGCTCCGCCTCTGGAAATAGCTCAGCGACGACATTACTTAATCCCTTCTGCATATCTGTCATCACAGTCCACTCTACCCCATTCCCCATCTAAATATCCTCTGCCAAATATTTTAGAAACCATCTCCAAGCAGCCATAATCTCATTCTGGACAACGGCATATGAAATAGGATAGATATAGTCATTTGCATCTAGCTGACTGCAGTGAGCAGTATACCACCCCCAAACACCCCGAAGATGGCACCCGTCCACTCCAATGATTTTTCTACACCTATGTTGAAACCCTAATTTGCAAGCACTAAAACAAATGTATATACCTTGAAACACCTGCCTGCTAAGTCCTATCATCACTGTGAATCCTGGATTGGTCCTCAATACCTCAGTCGCATACGACCTCAGTGACACAAACTGTTCTTTGATAGTCACGTTTATCAGTTGCTTCGCATATCTTCTCGCCTTCCAAGCCACATTTCTAGTAATGTTTATTTTCAAACCCTCATTTAAGGTTGTCTGCATACTTTTCGTTTTCCACTGTGGATCTACCTTGAACTGCTCAATGTATCGATTGACTATGAAAATGTAGTTACAATGACGATTGTAATGATCCCTACTGGATGTGTGTTGAGGCATATATGACTTCACTTGAACGGTTTCAGAATTATTCATCTTAGAAGCCTATATTCTCCATTTGCATTCAGATTTACAGATGCATTGAACTCTTCTTTCGTCATTCGCCTTACACTTAATATTATATCTGTTCACTGCACCATAAGCCCGAATCGCCTTCCTAAATTCTTGAATCGAACTGAACAACTGACCTACCTCAAACTTCGGATCGCTCATATCCGTTTCAGCCATAAATTCTGAAAATCGATACCCTACTTTATCATCGGATGATACACCAGACAATAGTTCTTCAGACGATGGATATTTAATATCATCGATGTCCTGGTGTTCGTCGTGCACCAGTACCACCTGATCCCCTTCTCCTCGTTTGATGGTTGCCCTCCCATCACAATCTAACTCAATTCCCTCCGTCACATTTTTTTCGAATAGCATATCGTCTTTACCAGACGACGATATGTCGTTGCCAGAATCATTGAAGTCAGAGTCATCATCTGTATCTGTCACATAAAAAAATATTGAAAATGATAAGAATCGAGCTCTACATGTCAAAGAAAATCATTTTCTTGATCTCAAGTTCATTAACATGGACAACAGAGTACACAAAAATCATAAAATCAAGAACAACTATAAAGATTTCGAATGATCCAAAAATTTCATTTTCTTATTTCTAACCGAATCTAAAGGGATTTTTGTGATTTAAATGTAAAAAAAAAAAATTGAGAAATTGCGACATAGAGAACTTTCCAAATTTCAAGAACCATAAGATACCCCCAACATTGCATGTTCTAGTACGATTTTTGCTTAATTTTAAAACATTGGTATAAAAAATACGTGGCAGAGGAAGAAGAATAAGAAACCAAAAAAATTGTTGGATATACCTAGAAGTGGTCCCTCCATGTGCTCTTCTTGAAATCCCCAAAAGTTGTGATTGGTTGTGGCCTTCAAATGTGATGGAGGTTAGGGTTCGTCTACTTTGTATTTGAGAGCTTGTGAGATATTATCAATTGACTTGCGATTATGGTTTAAAGGGGTGAGGCGTGTTTGGGCTCAATTACGTGGCAGTTCATTTTTTTTTTTTTTTGTTCGAGTTTTTTAACGGCCACTTATGCGTTTGGAAGAGACGGAAGTTAGCCGATGAGCGATGGAGTGCAACTTAACAAAGTTTAATGAGTAATCAGGTGCAAAACAAAGTACAATGAGTGGAACGTGACATTATATAAAGTACAGTGTGTTCAAACATTTAACTCCATATTTTTACAATGACTTTTTGAATGTTAAAAAATAAAAATGTCTTGTTATACAATAATAAAATATTGTTTAAAAGACAATACTATCATTCAAGTTAACTTAACATTTCAAAATCAGATAACTTTTTTTATTTGTTTATTTTAATACGGATAAGAACTCTCATTTTTCATCTGCTTAAACTTCAAAATTTTAGAAATTTATCGAATGTTGAATGATAAGTGTATTTTTACACACTTATTTAATACCTAAATATGTTTATTATTAATAAAAATGAGCAAATATCTACTCACAATTATATGATTATTGCTTTTGTAGGTAAAAATCACTCAAGGAAATAGAATAGAGCAAAAAGGAGGAGAAAATGACCAAATTTAAGCAAAATTGTGAATTTGAGGACCAAAATGAACAAGTTCAGAAAGTTAAAGGACATTAGGTGCAATTTATGGAGGGCGTAAATGGAAGAAAAGTCGAATTTTGAGGATCAAATTGTAAAAGTTTAAAGTTGAAGCACGTTGACTACATATTGCTAGTAGATTTGTGTGCAAAAAAGGAAAGAAGTTAAATAGAAGTGGAGCCAGGCCCCACATAAAAAATATGGGGATCTTTTTGTTATTTGTCTGAAACTCTGGGGATGAAATTGCAATTTCTGAATAAGGTTTTTAAATTGAAAACCAGCTCTCTTCTTTTTCTTTTATTTTTCATTGTATTTTGAGGACAAAATCAAGAGCACAACAAGAAAAATAAATCAAAGAAAATGTGGAGAAAAATTGAGAAAATCAAGATTCATGCAAATCCAACCAAAAAGGGTTTTATCATTAATCTTATATTTTCTTTATTATTTTCTATCATTTGAATTGTATTGGATAAATATTCTCATTTGTTATCATTTATATAACATTTTTTATCTTTAATCTTGTATTTTCTTTATTATTTTCCATCATTTGTGTTGTATTGGATAAATATTATTTGTTATCATTTATATAATATGGGCTAAATTTTATTGTTGGGATTTATGGTTGAAACTTAATCTAACTTTGATTAATTTCAATATTTACTTTTTAATGTTTAAATACTTATTTACATGTGTATCTACTATTGTATTTCTTGCATTTTCATTTATGTGGTCAATAAATGATTATGTTTTGTTTTGTGTTGTGTTGTACATTGTTCAAAAAAAGATTGTACATGTTAGACCAAATAGTAGAAACCCTATGTTTGTATATGGGATAGAAATATACCCATAACCCTAGGTGATTCATTGAGCTATTTTCACAAATATTTAATGCGCTTGCTTGGTTTAAATCGATATAGATATATAGTAGGTTAAACCAATCAATTATGGTAAATTTCGCTCGAGAGAGGTAATTAGCTAAACTTGAAAAATCGGGTCTAACATCGTAAACAAATAATTTATTCGTTAACTTGTAGAGAAATTAACTAAGCAACGGTGAAGCGAAACCATGAATCTCAATCACGTTTTTCTCCAAAAATTTTAAATATTTATATTTTCTTATTTTGTAGAGTTTTAGTTTATTTTTCCTTATTTTCTAAAATCTAATCTTATTGTGTGTTTGTTTTTATTGTTAAAATTAAATTGATTAAAGTTGTGTAATCAAAAGTAAACATTTCTCAAGGGATCGACAACTTGGACTTAAAAAGTCCGCTTTATTACTTGAACGCGATCCGGGCACTTGCGGTTTGCACTTTTATAGCGAACAACATGTATACTGATTGCAGAACGTGAATTGTAACTGCGTAAAGTACTGAGCTATGACCTGATAACGAGAATTGTTACATGTCCATGAAAACTATTTATTATGAAATGTGAAATATGCAATGTGATTTTTCCTTTGACTGCATAATATAAAATGTAACATGTGACTCTCTAAGGTTAAATGTGACTCATTTGTGACTTAAAAAGTTATACACAAATGAAATGAAAACTTACATTCGGGATAGAGAACACCTCCCCTTCAAGTTTCGTACTAGATGACAGTTTATCTAATTTCCAATTCAGAATACGTGGGTACCTCTTCCGAATCTAGAAGTTACCGTCTCCTCTAGCCGTGGAATAGACTCATAAATCCAAATTTGGAAGGCAATTAGAAATCCTTTGAGTCTGTAATAAGAATTTTTATTACTCAAACTATCTTTCAGTGAGTTTATGGAAAGTTCATACAAATCTTTCGCCCATAAAAAAATATTCATAGTATCAAAGTTTTCAACAAGAGCAAACAAATAATTCTCAACAACCTTCTTGTACAAGATCGAGAAAATGTACAATATTATCAAATAAAGAATCTCAATCCTAACCACATCATGATCGTCTTTATTCGTTAAACCAAGGAAGATGTCTCTAATATCTTCATTTGTGACTAAGTTCAAATGTTCAAAATATTTCTCCTTAATCCTCGAATGTAAATTTTGAAGACTTATCCTCACGTCATATTCCTGGTACCTAAGTCCCATAACTAAACATAACTCAGGCAAAGAAAATCGTAGATACCTACCAGCCACCATGAACCACACCTTTTTCTTGTTTGGTTGCTTCACCTTCCGAAGTAGAAAAAATGTATTAGTTGAAGTTGAACAACTACATCACTACAATCCATAAAATAGGAGAAGCATGTATCAGTTAGTATATGTTTTTGTTCGTCATTGAACTTTGACGTAAAATTCGATAGCACGTTTTTGGTTGTGGTGGTGGTAATTTTACAGGGAAATCATATAGCGTTTAGTATAATATACTCCAATTCTTGCAATATATGACAAACATAAAAAACCTTTATCGGTATTTGATACTTGTATATGCATTCATATCACACAATAAGGATGTCACATGCAATTATTTTATCACATACACTACTTAGGTCACATATAATTAAGGTCACAGATTATATACAAATATATGCTTATTACAACCTCATGACCCATCATATAACTATAGACACGTCACAAACACATAATGGATCACATAATAGTAGTAAAAATGAGGTCACAATTAGACAATTAGTCACAGTCAAATAGAAATCACACAGAAAAGGCTGATCACAAAAGATACAAAAATGTTCAAAAATATGTATTTACATTCCCGAAAAGTTGAGATCGACTCAAACAAATGTAGAGGTCACACACAGAAAGCTGGTCAGAATATCTTAAATAGAATTATTTTGAAATTAAGTTACAAATTCTAACAATGTGTGACTACCCAAACTATGAACACCCAACAAATGTGAAATAAGAATTTCCATTAACTAAATCATATAAACTGCTGATTTAATTTTTCAAACAAATGTATCTCATAATATGCTCCAATCGAATTTTTCATAAAATGAGTTTCACAAATTCTAACAATGTGTGACTACTCAAATCATACACACCCAACAAATGTTAAATATGAATTTCCAATTAACTAAATAAGATAAAGATTAATTTACCTTTCGAACATTAGGATTTCGTGATTTGGAGGGGGTTCTGTGACTGGTTTCAGGCATCGAATCTTTATTTCATTTCATACCTTTTCTATTCTCTGCTTTTCTTCTAGATTTCTCACCAATTTTCGCTAGTCTTTTGGGATCATTACTCCTTGTTAAAATCATCTTCAATGTCTAGTATTTTTTGAATGAGTTGTGAAACCCATTTGACGAGTACGCCGAGGTCACAATGTGATAATAGAGAAGAGATAAAGAGTTTTGTGGGTAAAATGGAAAAGACCACTATTTAGTTTATGGAGAAGGTGATCATGGGTTTTGTGGATAAAATGGAGGTTTAACATGGAAGGATTCTTCACATTTCATGCACTAAGGGAGTTTATTATGGACATATATGATATTCTCTTTCCCGTTTTGATATATGTAACTTTTTCTTGTTTCCAAAATACGTTGAACTTAAATTTGGTTATATATATATTATCTGACATTTGAAATAAAAAATATAATCTCTATTATTTGAAATGTAATCTTCAAAATTCTGGGTCAATGTAATTTTCACTATATATTATCTCTATATGTCCTCTCTTTATGCAGGGTATATATAATGTTTATTACAAGACTAAATGCATAAGAGAATGGTGCACTAGTAAGGGGAAACCGTCCACATGCTTCCTTTTCGCAAGGAAATTCATGATGCCTGCTGCTCCACGACTTCTTAATATGGTCAATGTGATAGTCGGATGCTCTTTCAATATCATTTTAAATCAGAATTTCAAAAGGATCATACGACTTATTGATTGCTGGCATGTTTGGCTAAGCTTAAAATGTACTTTTTATGGTTTACGCAGCTTTTTTTGTCGAAAATGTTATTGATCTAATACTTCTAAAACTTTTACTTTCCCAGTTTGCTTTGGGAGTTCACGTTGAAGCAACTAGCTAAAACCGACATGTATCAATGCAATTAGCTCCTGTTTGTTGTAAATTAAAATCAGATTTTTAGTAGATTTTGATAAAAGTTGATGAAATGTGTGGTTGTAAAGTTGTGGACCTTATGAAATATGTGATTAAATTAATTTTTGACTTAGACTTGAAATTAAAATCAGATTTTAATGAGAAACAAACATGAGCTTAATAGCCATTGTAAGTTCATTTTCAGGTAGAAGACAATTTAGGATTTACTAACTTCTCATGTATAAAAGAGAGTTGTAAAGAAGGAAGAAGAATTTGTTGATAGCTATGTCAATGAGCCGAGCTCGAGCTCGGCTCGAGTTTTTTTTGACCCCAGCCGAGCCGAGCCGAGCCCAGCAAAGCCCGGCCAAAAAAATGAGGCTCGGCCTGAGCCGACTCGATTTTTTTCTCCCCCTTATAAAGCCAAAATAGATAGTTATTTTAGCAGGCAGCCTGCTCAAAGCAAGCATAGCTGCCTCACGCAGGCAGCTTTATTTTATTTTTTTAATTTTTTTTAATAACAATGCATCTTGTACGGGCCGACTTCCCAAAATGGGGCTCGGCCCGAGCTTCGATTCAGTGGAATCGAGCTCGAGCCGGCCTGACTCGGGCTTTTTCCAGGCTGAACCCCGAGCCGACGAGTTTTTTTGCTATCCCTACTTGTACCAGTTCTCACGACCCTCAGAAGGCCTATGGTTTATTCAAACTAAAATAGTTGTTGTAAGGTGATGGAGAAGTTGCAAACTGTAACATATCTTTCAAATTTGTACAAACGATTACAACCCTGGATTTTTATTTTTTATTTTTTGTTGCACTTTCAATTACTTTTTTTAATTCAACAACGGAATTGTGTGTACAAAAAATCCTCGCAGTCGGTGGGTATTTGATGTAGCGAAGTTGGAATTGATGTTGTGGGCAAAACGTGTAAAAGGAATTGCAGTTTATTTATTTATTTTTTTTTTTTTTTGCCTCTTTCAGGAGCAAGGTAGGGATGTAAAGTCAACAATTGTGGGTATATTACAGTAGACGGTGGCTTGCCCAATAAGAAATTAGATATTCAGAGTCAATATGATAGAAAAAAGGGTACAAATGGTATAAATAAAAAGTTTCACAAATGAATAGTAAATAGTGGGTTGAAAAAAATGGTAGAAATGAAATAAATAAAAAACTTCACAATTGAACAGTGAAGGTGAATTCCCTATTTTAAGATAGTAGGGAAAAGCTCAAAAAAAAATTGCCCTAGTAATATTATTTAGGCTCGTTGGTCTACGTCAATATTAGACAGCATCTTTCGTTTGGCACCATCCACCCCATAATTTCAAAAAATAGGCAAAGTTGGTCCCTTTTTACACGGTTTTAGTTCATTTTGACCATTAAGATTACATAAGATGGCAAATTTGCCCTCTCTTTAAATAAACTGAAAGAAAAGAAGAAAAGGGGAAATTTAAATTTCTCTATTAGTCCCTAACCTTTTAGGTTGGTGCACTAACAAAAGTGAAATGAGAATAAAAATTAAAAAAAAAAAAAAAATATGTTATCTTCTCCACCTACCCTATTCCCACCCATGCCATTGTCGTCACCACCTACCCCCAACAACAATTTTTGATGCCATGCTACCACACCACACCACATCCCACACCCCATCCCCACACCCGTCCCTACCTCATCTCCCAAAAATTCTCGGTAGACATCTTGATCCCGTCCCACTTGGATCCAAAAAACAATTACTTATAATTTAAGATACAAAAAATTACACAAACGTGAAGAAGTTATATACATTATAACAAAAATTAACATATTTGAAGTCACTTTTTAATCCCCCAAATGTTTGTAGTTGTGAAAGTAACCAATTTTTATCTACATAGATGATCCTCTCAAAACAAGTTACTTGTTTTCAGCTTTGACAAAAAAGAAAGAGAGAGAGAGAGAGAGAGAGAGAAAAAAAAAAACAGATAACGCTCACCTATAAGAAAATTTGTAACAAAATTATTCGACTTTATCATGATAATATACCATAAAATAGTCACCGAGCACCAGGGATCCTTACATAGCGAGAAACTTGATTTGATCTTAGCACCAAAATAAAAAACATCCTACATTTTCACAAATCACAACACCTCCATTTAAGGATTTCGTCACATGCATCAACCAAACTTTACCATGATGTCTGCGTCATTACGGCAGAAACCATGGTGTTCATTCCACACATCCCGTGCCCCCGGCACAGTATCCATTTTCTCCCCAGTTCTTTCCCCATGAATTCTTGATGATCCAGTACGGCTTGTACCCCAATCTGAGAATCCGAAATATAAAAAGCTATGAGTTAATTATTGTGTCCTGAAATCCATCTCCTGCATCGTAAAAGTATAATTTAAAGAATATATAAAGGCTGAACATTTCCTACAACCCTCCAGTTGCTTGTTCAAGAATGGAAAATGATGCAAGAAGTGTTATTTAGGGTCCGTTTGATTGCAAGAAATGAATTGGGTGGAAAGAAAATGAATTTCAGGGAATTGAATTATTTAGAACTTGTTTTACTGANCCTACAACCCTCCAGTTGCTTGTTCAAGAATGGAAAATGATGCAAGAAGTGTTATTTAGGGTCCGTTTGATTGCAAGAAATGAATTGGGTGGAAAGAAAATGAATTTCAGGGAATTGAATTATTTAGAACTTGTTTTACTGAAAATTGTCAATTAATTGTGTTTGATTAGTATAATTTTTCACCTGAAAAATATTGAAATTTTGGATCTTTTGATGTTCGTTTGACTTTGTTTTCCATGAAAATTGTCCATTAAAGGGATATCATTTGTTACAATTGGGGATAAAATTTGTTTCCATTTACAAAAAAAATTTAAAAAAAAAAAAAAAAAAGTTACCTAGAAAAGTTTTTCCCACCAAATCCATGGGAAAACTTTTTCCTCAAAAATCATGAAAATGTGAAAAACTAATTCCATGGAAAATTTAGTCAATCAAACATGCAAAAAGGTGAAAATGAAATTTAATTTTCATTTTTCATGGAAAACAAAGTCAAATTAAGCATGGCCTTAGGCAAATTTAGAAAAAAAGTACAAGGGTTAGGGCTCTGAATCCATGCAAAATTTTGCTCTCAATACGCGACACGTATAGTAGGTTTGGCGACAGTCTCCACGTGTGGGATTCTCTTTGCCACCTCTAGAGGTGGCAAACGAGCCGAGCGGCTCGTAAAAAACGAGTCACGATCTGCTCGAGCTCGTCAAAAAGACGAGCCCGAGCTGAGTAAGCTGGCTCGCCAGGCTCGGCTCGTTTTGGGACGAGCGGCTCGTCGAAATTTTTTTTTTTAAATTTTTTTAAAGGTTATACCTAGTTAAAAAAAAAAAAATTTTTTTGACGAGCTCACGAGCACGAGCACGAGCACGAGCACGAGCCGAGCTCGTGCTTATAACTCGGCCCATTGACATCTCTAGCCACCTCCGTACCTCTTAGATTGAAATTTGGAGGTACAATTGTTTTATGCATAATCATGACAATTTTGTTAACATGTCACGTGATGAACTGTTATTAAATAGAAATAGTTTTAAAAAATAGTTTTTGCAATTAACAGTTTTTTGACAACTCATACTTTGTTAACTGTATATTGTTATTCATGATTGTACAAATAGATTAATTTTTTCATGTAATCTATAATTTTTTAATCACACATTTTATTCATTTTTATCTTTTAAAAAGTATTGAAAATTAAAAATTTTAAATTATTTTGGGTGTTGTGA
>CAIGRN010107698.1:0-24959 GCA_903798345.1 Fraxinus anomala | reverse complement strand
ATATATCTCCTTAAAGTTGTGTTGTTCTAGTGTTAAAACTAGATAAGCACTAGTTTGGGCCCCCATTGTTTCACATTATAACGAGAGTAAAAGTAATTTTTTTAAGAATATGTGGTTAAAAAATAAAAATAAAAATTTGAATTTACGTGTAATATTATTTCATTGGAATGTGTAGTTGATAAAAAGAAAGAGAAAAATGAATTATAATTTAATAGAGAATAATGTAGGCTAATCGAGGGCTAAAGGAGGCTCACACTATTACAGAAAAGGATTCATACGGTCCAAAAAAAATGTATTTTGAAATATAAGATTCGATTTTTTGTTATGTTCTTAAAAGCGTAGTGTGTTTAACGTAGAAGCCAAGCTTCAAACTATTTTTAATATTATTTTAAATTTTTAAGCATTTTAAAAATTATTTAATAATTAAAATAACACACACCAAATATCAAAATTATAAAATACTATATTTACTTAGAGGATGTTTGAGCCCCATTTTTTTTAAAGAAAATGCATTTTAAAATAGTATTTTGATGAAGAATGTGTGGTTAAAAAATAAGAAAGTTTTTTTTGGATTTGCATATAAAATTCTTTTATTAAAAACTGTGTGATTGAAAATAAGACAAAAAAAATATATTTTAGAAATAATTAGAACCAAAAAGGGCTGAATAATTCATACAATTAATCAATTATACAATTTTCAAATGAAAAATTTGAAACTAAAATCAAATAAAAGACTTTTAAAAAAATAAAAACAAAAAATTAATAAAGTGCGCTTAGGCTTGCATTAAATGCGTGGTAAAAATTATTTGTTGACTTTGACTTTTATTTTTATTTACAATAAATATTCCTAAACCTTTTTTTTATTTTTACACTTATGTTCTCGACTTATTATTATTATTTTATTTTATTTTGAATTTTTTTCATCACTCCATTAATTTTCATGTCTTGATTATAGAGACGATTATCGTCCAAAATATTTGTTACAAAAGTCAAAAAGACATATTTATCTCTCGTATTTTTAAATAATCAAAATAAATAACTAATAAAAGTTTGTTAGCATTTGCCAATCTTTTCAATACACGTTCGTAGTAAATTTGGATGAAAATTGTGATTAGACACAAAATATGTTAATTAATTGAAAGTTAAGAATGTCAATGCGACGAGAAAAAAAGTTGAGGGCATAAAACAAAAGTGAGAAAATATTGAAAACCTTGAGGGTATAAAACAAAAGTGAGAAAATATTGAAAACCTTTCTAATAATTAAAATGTGATGCAGATATTTAAAAATGTTGTGCCAATATAATTACCCTTCAGCAATTCCCTTCGAAAAAAAAAAAACGTAAATAATTACACAGGATCCCACAAACCACCAGCAAGCAAGATTCAAGAATTGATTTTTTTTTTTTTTGGGCCAAAAATTACTAACATACAGAGCTAAGCATCGAATATCACACGTATCTGAATCATACACTAATAGTCATCTGATTTTCATTCTTTGGCTTGCTCAAAACAAAGATGGATGGGTTCTCTCTCCCTCAATGTGCCTGGTTCGACGATGATGGCAAATGCTCGAAAATAAGCCGTAATGGTCAACTTTCATACAAGTATTGACAAATTTGGTGCTTTTTACAAGTTGGTAAATGCATCAATAATTTTTTTATAATAAAACCTTAATTAATACTGTATTTTAACCTTTCATTAGAACTATTTAAGAAAGGATAATAATTTCTATCGAAAGTGGACTCAATTTCACTGCATGATTTAGAGTATTTGTCCCAATAAATAGTTCAAATTTAGTCCTCTCCGTCAATTGGAATAGACACCATCAAGAATAGAGAATATTTTAGTAACTTGAAAAAGCAAGAAAAAAGCTTCGAATTGATCCAACATTTAACCATATCATTTGCACAACCACACCATGCTTGAAGGCTTGACAACATTCCAACCTTCGCCAAGTTCTCCAAAATAAACTAACTTATTGACCATTCCTCAAGCTCCTTATCAACTTTACTAATGCCGGCATCTATCAACACAGCCCAATGATCGAACAAAAGTATTTCTTGACGTACACTTAAACCTGGTAGCTTCTTTTCCTTGGGGGCAGGGATTGAAGTTGCGAAACGGGAAAAGTGTGGATCCTTCAAACTACAGTCAACTTCAATGAATAAACAAGTTTAATTTATCAAGCAGCAAATGGCTACTGGCAGTATGAACCAGAAAGTTTAGCTCTCCTATCAGGAAAACAGGAATAAGCATGCAGAAACATTTTTTTCCATGAAAAACGAAAAATATTCAAAGTCGTTTAAATTTTCAAGACATGTGATGATGATCATGTAACACATCATGCACAAGGCAAACTAATTCATTGACAATTATTCAGGTCAACTACAACTGCCTATGAAGTTTACTAGTCCATATTTATGGACGAGAAGTTATTCTCAAACAATCCAAACACAGGACGAATATAAAAATAAACCAAAAGGCAAAAGCAACCTTGTGACATGATTCCCAGTGTATAAACTCAGGAACTAAGAATGAACATAGAGACTGTTCTAATGAAATGTTAAAACAGTTTGGTGTATAGGGCTTGGTGACCCATTTTTTATACAAAGGGACGTGATCTACCTCAACATAGAGGCACCAACGTTTTTTCTGAAAACTCATCTCATTTCCTCAGCATTGAATTTATTCCAAGCTTCCTACAAAAATTTAAGACTTCATGAATACACATAACTTAAGAGAAACGAACGCAACACTAACATGAAATTGTACGTGCATAAATGCAATGACATGGAAATGTACTTATATAAATAGATCCAATCATTGTTATGAAAATTTCTCTGAGACGATTAGGTCTATTGCAATGGTTTATCAAAAGAGAAATTTTGTATATTTATATTCTTTTGAATATTTTTATTTTTTTGTCTTGAGGCTTACGCCTCTCCTCCTAGAGATAAAAACCTGACTACCCAGTGGAGCATATCGTTCGATCTAATTTATTTCTAATCCCTTCGGATCCTCTATGGCCATAACAAAGGGAATGATAGATGCATGAATATGAAGACGTTTAAATTTCATCTTAGAGCAACAAAATCATGGGACTTCTCGAACAATGAAAATCAAATGAAAGTACCTTCAGAAGATCAAAAACCTTCTCAGCAATGTATTTTTGTTGAAGATTGGCTCCTTTTTGTTGAACCTTGTCTGGATGGACACATAAGGTTGCTTTATAATAAACCTTTTTCACTGATGTGGAAGTAATTAAATCAGTCAATGATACTTGCTGCCAATCACATTCAGACCATAACACCTGAAAATCATCCCATAGACTCCAACAATTAGTTTATTCAAATGAAGTTATCATGTGGTCCATGCTAGTCAGGTGAGCACTCAAATGATTTAACTTCTCTCATTCCTATAGTGTCCCTATTCATAACTAAATCTGAAAAAAAGAAAAGAAAAAAAATCTTCGAGACTGCTACTGTTAGGCACTGATTTATGATTGTAACCCTTCAATGTATAAAAAAGAACGATAAAAACGAAAGTGCAAGCTCACGTCTACATGAATAATTTCCTTCCATTTTGAATAAATAGAATTATAAAGTAAACTAATTCTACTTAAAGCCGACAAACTAATTCTACTTAAAGCCGACATGTTTGTAAATGGTTTAGAGAAAATCATCTTCAAACATAAAGTCAAACTGTGATTTCAGTATTACATTTTACATCACATATTTGATCTGCTGGGGGATTGGAATCGTGCTACCCCAACATATTTTGTTCCTCAGACCTTTGACATTTATTACGAAATTCAGACAGCAATTTACAGCACGGCATCCTGCAATATTATGACTGGACAAATGAAATATGCACCCCTTCTGTTAGCAACTTTGCATGGTTACCTCGTTTGCATGCTGGAAATTTTTGAAGTGGCAGCACTAATTTCAAGAACGTGCTGATTTGGGGTTGACAATGATAGTGGTCAATTCCCTATCATGTTAGGTCATATATTGATTGAAAAATGAGCAGAGTGAGAAAGAATGATGACAACTGGTCTAACTTAGTTTCACGTGCCTATGAACCATATTTTTTTATTCCTCGTTGAAATGAAAACATCCACTTGAATCAGTCTCTCTAGGAAGCTTCAGTGTGCCAAAACCACCTTCTTTCTTTATTGAGCAGGGGTAGTTTCTGAGTGATACCCTGCTTATAATATTAATGAGGGGTATTTCGGAAAGAATGGTTCAAAAACTTTCATTTTGGGTAAGCAACTATTAGTTTGGAACATCAAGATAAGGGAAGATCCACTCAATTTGAAAATGGAGTACTCTTTCTGCATGGACTGAATGCCAACTCTGTCCCAAAGCCCGCCCCGTGAAAGGGGGTGTTGGCTCCAGCACAGATACAGCAAGCGGAAAAAGAAAGGAAAACTGTGTAATACAAAAATAAAAATGAAAAGACCTTTCGCATAGTACTATTAACTCTGCAACATAAAAGAGGGAAAGAAAAGGGGTTGACTGGTTAATGAAAAAAACCTGTTGCAATGATGACAACAGAGCTCGTAAATTTCCTTCTTTTCCTGCTGCCCAACGCTTTATATCATTATCCATAGTTTCAGCAAGCATCTGTAACATAAAGTTCAGTTACAAAGGGATAGAATGACTAAATCCGAATTTTGAAGTTGAGTTTGTCTTTAATACACACATATTTGCCAACGATGCTGAGCACCTGTGAAGCGTCTCTGCAAGTGTGCGTATAACAGAAAGCAACAAGAACATACAGACAGGTGTGCCCCCACAAAAAGAAAAATAGATATAGTCTTAAAACTCGTCTCTGCAGAATAAACTGGAACAGGACAAAACATGCATGTGCAAGCACACATAGTAGAGATATAACTTCCTTAGCAATCAATAAAATCCAGTTTTTCCAGGTATTCAACGAGAATCTTACATGTCTCTCTTCCTGCTCACGTTGTGCCTGAACGTCACGTCGATTTTTATCAGCCAATGCTTTAGCCTGAAAAAGAAATCAACTGGGAATGTTTAACCCCACTACGGAAGGGTATCAGTCAAACCACAAATCACATCAAATCATTTCCAGCCACATGATCAAAACCTGCACCGGGTTAGAATAGCTTCATATTCGTTTCATTAGAGCCTGAGTGCAATGCATTCTCAAGTTCTAGAAGGAACAGGATAAGAAAGGGAGGAAATGGTAGGGACTGCTTCTCTTCCGTTCAGCATAGATGATAATATATACAGTCAAGAGTAAAACTCGTGATTTAATGGCTACCTTGGCATATACATGCTGTGGAAGCCTGACATACTCAGGCACTATTTGCCAGTGTTACTTTAGTACAAGTTACATGACCTCACCAGAAAGCAGCTAACAAGGATTATCGACTCAATTAGTCTTTTGTATGCTCTTTCTGCCATTTCATTGATTTTCATAGCTCATGCATAAATTTCAGATGCAAAAAGATATGGTTATCACCTTAAAACAATTAAGATAACAATCGTAATCTGAAAACAAGTAGCATAACCAAGTAAATGTTGAATTCTGAAATCATACCATACGAGCTTGGGTCCTCATATGATGATTTAGTCTTGCTCTTCGTCGTTCTTCACTTTCCCCTTCTCTTTCCTTAAATTCTCCAGATGATGTGTCATCTAAACGCAAATTACAATCAGAAATTAATCATAAAGATTTAAAACATTAGCATCACCAAACATTATATACAAGGAACAGGTATAGATGGTCCACCCAGTATGAATCATTGTGGGCGACAAGCAATAAAAACCATTGATAAAGATGTTTCACCAAGTCCCCTGAGCATAAAGTTCATCATATGATTTGCATAGCTTAGAAAAACTACTTGAGGCTTATTCCTTGAATCCCTCAAGGTGACTAAGGTGTTCTATTTGTTTTATGTTTTCCTGACATTGCATTACTGGCCTTAGCTTTTTGGGCCGTCCCCCTACAACCTAGAATGCTTTACGGGTTCTTTCATTTTCTTTTTGTGCTTATACATAACGGAAAGAGGAAGGATAATACAACATTGCAAATGGAGGATCATTACTAAGTACGAGAAGATAATGATAGTGATGAGGACGAGGACGAGGACAAGGACAAGGACAAGGACAATTTAGATGATTCAATTAAGTATCCTATTGGTAGCGATAATATGAGGGATTTTTAACTTGTTTCTACTTCTAGTAACTACTTAAGAATCATATTATCTACTTTATTAATCAATTTTATGTTTGTTGGGAAGTTAGACTATTAATTTTGTTAATATGTTCTATAATGAATAGTTTAAGGTTCATTATGAGCATGTTTTTGTATTTTTATAATCTCTTGAATTATCATATTGTTTGTTTTGAGGCTTATGCGTCACTTCACCCAGAAAGGTAAAATGTCTCGTTACCCGATAAAGTATTATTAGACATTGATTACTTGTGTAGGTTACAAATTTCACTCTAGTTTTATCCTTGAAGTGACTGTAATTGTCATCTAGCCTTCTTTGGTCTAATCAAAAGCCCCATCTATATCTTATTTTGACAATTTCGACCTTATATCACAAGTGGGTCATTATCAGTGTTCTAAAAAGCATAAAGTGTGGCCAAGTGTATATGTCAGGTTGCAAGCTTTCCGAGCCTAGGCAAGCCTGGACAAGGCATAAGCGTAAAAAGGCGTTACTTATTTTTATTATTATTTTAAATACTTAATCATTATAAAAATCATTTAATAATTAAAATTATACATTCCAAAGATCTAAAATTATAAAATACTATATTTATTTAATAATTCCTACGATTAGTCAATTATAAAATTTTCAAGTTTTCCAAATGCAAAAGCTAGATTATTTTTCACAATTTCAACTTTCAACTAGACAGATCCTACTTAACAGATTTATAGAAACTTCATACATACTTTCAAAATTCCAACAAAACCATAAGTCTCAAAATCATAATTACATAATACAAATAGCACCGTAGCTTAAATCTTATCTAAATCTTTATCGGATAAAGTTATTTTTGACTTTTGTCCAAATAAAGACATTTAAAAATTTGAAACAAAAATCAAATAAAAGCCTTAAAAAAAAAAAAAGTTAATAAACTATAGTCAAATAAAAGGTTTTTTAAAAAAGGGAAAAAATTAATAAAGCATGCCTAGGAAGCCAACTTAGCAGTTGACTGCTTAATTTGCGTTTAATGCCAAGGCAAAGCGATTTGCCCGCGCAGCCTAAGCGCGCTTTTTAGAACGCTAGTTACTGAATATGTAAAAGCATATTAAAATCATTACTAAGTTATTAATAACTCATAGAGTCCATAAGAGCACTGATATTAAGCAATTCTACAGTGAAGGTTGCTTTAGCCAATGAGAGTACCTCCGAAAAGTGAAGAAAAGTCGTCAACATTATTCATCATTGAAGATGCCTTCTTTGTGCTGACTGAAGATGAAGTTGTACTCTTAACTTTAGACTCTCTTTTCTCATGGAATAGCGTATCAAACAGAGAGTCCTGGAACCAACCAAAAAATGAAGAAAAAACTCATTAATAAATAGTCTAATAAAGAAGTCAGTATACCACAAAACTATAAGAGGATTTAGTTTTCTACCTCAGTTGTGGAACTTCTCCTGGCCATATGGTTTAACTGTACACTGCTGCTAAAAAACATATTGAGATCATCTTCATTCTCAAATCCTTTCTTCACTTCATGGGCCCTTCGTTCTCGCTCTTCATTTGTGCTTTGACTTTTGGGAAGTGCCTCCTGTTTTCCTTTAACTTCTCCCTCATTTGGACCTACCTTCTTTTTCCCAATAGAAATTTTTATATTTCCAATTCTCTCCGAATATGGTCTGTCATTTGTGCTCCTCACATTTTTCATTTTCCCTGTGCTATCAGTATTTGCATTATTCCGGATTTTACCCATGGCAAAATCTTCAAGTTCATCAATTGAAGATTGAACTGAGCCTTTTCCTGCATTTTGTTCCACAGAACCAGAAAATGGCCAAGAAGAGTCTCCCTGGGATGCAGAGGATTCAAAGACTAAAAAAGGATCATCCACCAACTTGGAATAGGAGTTCAATGAATGGTCACTTGACTGTTTTGTGTCGGAGTACGCTCTGTGTAAAGGTTAATTTACAAGAATGACTAAATTTATCAGAAAATTAAAAGAGAGACGAATTTACAGTAAGATAACACAAGTACGCCACTACTTCGTTTAGTTGTTCTATATAATAGGGAATAAGGCAGTTATTTAGGCATTTTAGGTACAAATAAACCACTGCATTACTTGATGTTAACAAAACACCACTCTATTGATGTAAACGTACTAAGTTTACAAACTACGGATACAAGTCTTGTTACTCGATTTTTCGTTTTTTACTTTTCAGCCATAAATTAAAAAGTTTTCAGCGCTTAGATTCACAACAGAGCATTTTTTTTGGAGCATTTATTTAGAACAGAAAGCAACATAACCCAAAATCGCTCCTCTAAATTAGCCTGCTGAAAGCTTGAAGTTGACAAAAGACCAAAATTTGGGCATTTCACCTATAGGTTGTTCTTAGACTTTGTCTCTTGTTGAGTTCCTGTTAGAATATTATAAATTATATATAACAAACTTGTGTCTCTATTACAAAGTAGAATATCCAATTTGGAGCTGCGAGTAACTCTAAAAAGAAAGATTGTATGATACTCAAACAATCAAATATTAATGAATATAATCCCACGCAATTGAAAAAATATAATGAATAATAATCTTTCCATACATTCTCCCTCAAACTCAATATAGTGTCGTATAAATCAAATTGAGTTTGATGGTTAAATTGATACAATCAAATGGTCATCTTCCAAAGATCAAAAGATACTTCAAAATTGCTTGCATTCCAACCAAGCCAAACAAAAAACTCAAAAGCTGCTACGAAAGAAAAAGTATCATCCACCGATCTAATCAAATCATCACAGGACTTCAAGGATACACCTACAAATATAAAGTGTAAGGCCAAAACAAGAACCTCAAACGGTTTTAATAACCAGACTTGTCAAGGATAGATCATATTTAATAGTAGCACTCCGAAAATTCATGGATTGTATCAATACTCCACCCAAAATAAAGGAGACAAAGAATGATCAAATAGGAACCATGGCACACGAGAAGGTCAAGACAATAAATGTAATAAAAAAAATTAACATGATTTTCTTAAGAATAATTCTAGCATCAACATATCTAACAAAATTTCAAAACTAATTCCCCGATTCCTCAAAAAAACAACTCTCCAAGAAGAAAGCAACAAGAACAATGAACGTCCAATAGTCAAGAATAAAAGAAGACTTGACTGGACAAACGTAACTAAAAGGACAAAAAAAATTGGCCGGACCAGTAGCACAAAGGCCGCTCGCCGACTGTGAATTTAACCCAAGACAAGAGACTTTGATACCACGTTAAAATATTATAAATTGTATATAATAAACTCCTATTTAAAGAAAAGATTGTGTGATTATCAAACAATCAACTATTAAGGGAAATAATCTCACAATCTTTCCATAGTTTTTAGCATTTCCTACTTTACCTAAAAAGTTTAGCTTTTGAAGGGGGTATATATATTCGTTCCTATAGTTATCACACAACTTCATATGCAAGCAATGGGCCAAGCATGTAGAATATTTTAGACAAAATTTGATTAAAATGCCTTTCACGTGCTCTTTGCCAAATCATATCACAATTGTATACAAAGACTTGAGATATCAAGATATGAAGAGATCTAATTCACAGTATTCAAATGCATGAACCACCTCTATGAAAATTAAAATTCTAAAAAACATGGATCATAACCAGAATTCTAATTATTTTCTTCACGTTTCTTGACTACGCTCCATGAATTATCTTTTCCAACTAGTGTGGTCCCATCTGCTGAAAGATTCGAATGCAAACAAATCATTTGCAATCACACTAGGGTTTATTTGGCCTACATCTCTCTCTTCTAACATATTCTTCCAAGATCACATAAGTACTATGAATGAAAAGCTTCTTTAGCTATGCGCAAGACACGTCTCAACCATCTAATTCCTCATTCCTTTAATCTATCCTCTATCAGTGACATGTCTAGTTACTAGCATATTCTCTTTCCATAGCTTGTTTATTATATTATAGACACACATCCATCTTTAAATCCTCATTTCCACTACAATCATGTTATCGACACTCTGTCCTTTTGACAACTCAATACTTTTAAGAATAGAAGATATAACTTTTCTATAAAACTTGATTTTTAACTTAAGAGGATCCTCCTATTACATGAATCACTAAAGCACTTCTCCATTTCATTCAAGGCGTTCTAATTCAAAATCCAAAGTATTCAGCATCAAGTCCTCTTACCTTGTTAATATTGGAACCTAAATCTATCCCAATCAGTCTTTAGGTCTATTTTAACTATGTCTTTAACGAATACTTAACCCTCATTTTGCCTCGTAAGTCCTTCCATGACTGAAGAGGTACAAATAGGGACTTGAAGAAAAACCTTGATGTAATCGTACGTTGATAAAAATATTTCTACTCCCGTTACATCTCATATTCATGGTTGCTCTACATTACACATCGTGTAAAATATCTATATATCTAATAAAATTCATTTTCAGCACCCCATAACACTTCATTGGAAACCTATCATAGGATTTTTCTAAATTAATAAAAATTATTAGCATATCTTCACAAAACATTTTCTTTGCTATCTTACTTAAGTTTTGTTTCTAGAGCATATGGGTTAATAACGTTTCTTAAATGAAGTGTAACTAATATAATCATATGACACCCCGATTAAAAATAATCCAAAATTTACAGTCATAATAGAATCAACAGATTTCTCTAATAATTCTAAGTTTGAGGTAATCGTATAAATAAAGACAATGATTCACAGCTGAACCACTGGATTGCACTCTCAAATCAACACAAGCAACTAAATTAACAGAAACCTATCCACGAAATTCACGCACATTTAACACATACCCATTATTTGACGGGCTGGTTCCTCCAAATCCTGGGATCAAATCATCAAATCCAGACCCATTTTCCTCCTTTTTTCCCTTCAAACCATTTGATTTCGTCCCGAAATTCCCGAACAAATCATCAACAGAATTACTTCCTTTTGGTGTTGAACCCAACAAGTCATCATGCCCATTGGAACCGAAAGAATTCTTATAATTTGAAGAATTACTCGAACTCTTAAACGCAGAATCCAAGTCAATGCCCCCTGATTGATTCGTACTTGAAAAGTGCCCGCCGAAAATATCATCATCATCAAAATAATTGTGGGATTTTCGATTGCCGATATTAGCATTGGATCTGAAAATCCCATCAAGATCATCAACAATGAAAGGGAAGGAGTCATTAGGTGTCGTTGAATTGATGCCTATGCTTTGCGGGAATCCATTGTTGCTGTTGCTCTTGCTGCTGAAATTCGGTTTCGACTTCAATTTGGCCATGGGAGCTGATTTCCCTAGAGCTTTGAACCCAATACTTTCTACCAAAACTCCAAATTCATCCATTCTTCAACTGTGTTTTTAATAATAGTATCAAAATCACCTCTGAAAAGAAGAAATGCTTGAAATGAAAAGGACAGAAAAGTGTAAACGCCCTTGAAATTGTATGTATGTGTAGTTTTGGTGGAGAAGAGATATGAGCGGCAAAAACAAAGATATATTAACGAATTAATTGATGAAAATAGAGATTATATGAATGAATTAACGAATAGGTAAATGGGTTTTACTTGTTTTGGAGTGTATTTTTGGGACTGCTAAATTCTCGCTGCTCTCCGTGTGTCGGTAGAGCAATGCGTGGAAGATTCTTGGAGGAGAGAGAGAGGGGGGCCAACGATTTAGGCGTAGGTCCAGGGTGGAGGCCGGGCGTGGTGGTCTGGCTAGTTCAAGCTGGCGGGGCGGGGTTGAGGTGGGGTGGGCCCTCAAACTTCACACGTGCATTTAGAGAGATTCCGGTCATTTAAAACACCGGATCCGGCTCGATCTAATTCGGGTAAGTTCATAAGCTGGCCTATCATAAGAATTGGATCCTGTCAATTTGTCGTCTCTGGGGGTTTATTTACGAAAAAATAATATTTTGAATAGTAATTTTTAAAAAAATATATGAATGAAAAGTGTAAAAAAAAAAAATTAGATTTATATCCATAATATTTTATTGTGTGAATCTGTGGTTAAAAATGAATATATATATATATAATTCAAATAATGGTTGACAAATAGGGGCATAATAGAAGTTTTACTTGACTCTTGTTTGGTATACATTCTTTTAAAATATATTCTTTCAAAATTCATTTTTGATCACACATTCTTCAATAAAATAATATTTTTCATCTTATCAATAATTTTTCCTTACTTTTTAACCACATATTTCTCAGTATATCACTATTTAAAATACATTATTTCCTTAATAATATCCATCAAACACACACTTGAAATTTGACTTCTTAAATTGATAGTTATCGGAGAGAATTCTTTATTCACAAGTTTGAAAGATTTGAAATTTCGGGGACAAAGTTTTGGAACCCATCTTCATTAGACCCCATGTAAAATTTACACTTTACTTTTCTTTTTGTCATTTTACTTTATTTGTTTTGCCCATGTTCGATGCATATTAAAATGGAAAAATATTTTTTTTTGGTGATGTGATTATTGATGTGATGGAAAATATTATTTTATTAAAAAATGTGTGGTTGAAAATTAGTAGAAAAATGAGAATGAAAATTAATATGTGGCTCAAACATGGGCTTTAAATTATACTAAGGGAACATTTGATTGCTAATATTTTTTATGAAAAATATGTTTTTTTACCCAATGTCCTACTTTTGTGTTGTTTAAATGTCATTTTTTTCCAAGAAAAATATTTTCGTACTTTTGGTCATGTGACCATATTTTCCTTGAAAATAAGGAAAATGTTTTCTTTAGAAAAACATGATTTTTATTTTTTAAGTAATTCATTCATCTATCATCTTTTTCATCTACCTACCAATAAAAAATGGATAAATAAAATATTTTCTAGGTTGAAAACTAAATCAATCAAATGCATTCAATTAATAATTCTAAACAATTCATTTTCTTTCCATACAAATTTCATGCTCGCAATCAAATGCATCATAAGAGTAATATGGTCATTTTACTTAGTATTTGACCTTTTAACGGCAACATTAACAATTTTCAACACAAACGAACCTCGAGTGCAGACGCTTGTAAGGTTTGAAATCTCAAGTTTGAAAACCGAAGATTCGAAACCCTATCATCACACCTTCAAAAATTCGAGACCCCGAGTGTACTTTATCCAATTTTTAAAGATGAATCGAATTGCGATTATGATCGGCAAGAAGGAAAACATAATTAAAAAAGAAAATTGAATTGCAATCATAGTAAGAAAAACAACAATTTATAACTTTGTTACGTATTAACTTTTTTGTATAAATGCCATTTATTATTGTTTTTTTAAAATTGAAAACTTGACTAAACAAATGTGATAGTAATAATTAATAGGATATAATTTGAATCCAGTTAAAAAGGAAGATTTACCAAATACAACATGTTTATTTACATTGAGCACACGTGTTTTGTTAATTTACACATCACATTTTATTTCAAGGTAGGTAACATAAACACCTTTTAGTTAAAAATTAAAAATTTGCATTATAAATAACTTATCAGACCAAATTGTCCTTAATTGGAAATATCAAATTACACCATATTTTATGCATCATTTGTCTAACTATTTGATTATGTTTTAAATTTTATATTAGAAACTTGTGGTGTTTTCTTAAATTCTGCCCATGTTTATCAGGCGATAAATATCAAAATTTTAGCAAATTTTGATAAAAAAAATTGATGAAATGTGTAGTTTAAATGTTGTGAATCCCATAAAATATATAGTTGAAAATAATTTTCGACTTTGACTTAAATTTTAAAAAAAAATGATTTTAATCCCCACCAAACAAGAACTATTTCTTTACGTTAAAAGATGGTCTTCTATAGTTTGAGGTTTAAAAAGTTTACATCTTCATTTCCTTTAAACTAAAACTTGAAAAAATAAAATATAAATTTTAATAAAATAAATGTTTTAAAAATATAGCAAAAACTTCATTTTAAATTATTTTCGACAATATTATGGAAATTATTACTTATCATCATCTAATAAATAACTTATGTTTCATGAATAAAAACTTTTAAAAAATCAAGTTACATAATATATTATTTGACGGCTTAAAATGGATTTCATATTTATTTTTAGTTGAGGTTATAGCTTTATAACATTTTGTAACTTAACAAATTTTCAAGAATTTATACATTATTTTTATGGTTTTTCTTTTTGTCTTATGATGTTCTTTCTTTCTTTTTATGAGAAAGTTTAAGAAGAGAGACAGATATTATTATTGTTGGTATACACAATTTTGTAATAAATGAAAAAAAAAAAAAAGTTAATAGTACAGTCAAAATACTTGAATTGATAGAAAAAAAGATTTATAAAAAGAAAGATGTAAGGAAAAGAAAACTAGTTTTTGAATGAAAAAGTGACAATTCAAGTGATTCAAACCATAATCCGTCCATTCAAGTATGGTTGAATTCCATCATAATAAAATACAGTTTAACTTCATACATAGAATTTACATTCATATTCGTCCTTGCCCACCCTTTCAGGTCAGGAAGTGTCCACATCGCCCATTTTATGTAAGTTTTTCTATTATTTTTATCTAGATGAAAGTTCAATAAGCCGAAAGACACAGTCACATTTACCACATGAGAAAATACAATTGGGACACAAAACATATTACCAATTCTGAGTATTGCAGCCAATATTGAAGCTGACTGTAAACTTCCCAAACAAGAATTTCGTATAAACTACATAAACATGAAAACCCACAAATTTTCTTGCAAAAAATACCAAAGTAAACATTAAGCGCGAGTCTCAGTTTCTGCCTCTTTTTTTTTTTTTTTTCCTCTTCTTCTTCTATTTCTTCATTCATTCTGCATATTCTTCATGCCCCCATTGATTTCAATTATATGCTGAAACCTTCCCGCGGGACACTTCCCTTTGACATGAACTTGTTCAAAGAGGCTGTTGCCAAACTCGTTGTAGCATTTTCTGCATTGACTTGCCCAATACCTCAAAGAGAGCACCATGTTTTATTGCCAAAATGAGAATTCTTCATCTTCGTGCAATGCCAACTTCCAAGAAAGCTGTCTAACATGTCCATGTTTCACAGACCGCAAGTTTCACTCCCAAGATTTCACGCCTCAAGGCAGTCTTCCACTCATTCTTAAGCCAGCAAGCCTGAACAATTGGCACATACGCACACTATGCATAGGATGTCAGAGAAACACTTGCATATCATAACATCATTGGTACACTCTTTGGTAAAATATGTCATAAGCCTATATGTTGGCTACCTTATCGTGCCAAATAGGGAGATAAACATTCTCGCTACGTGACATTTTCCTCCCTTTGAATCCGCTTACGCCTTCGTAAAGGGAAGTGAGCTTCGAATCAACACGCGTCCTCTTATTGCAAGAATAACAGCGACATTATCTCCTCATGGACGAGTATTCACACAGTGCTCTGTTTCATATCAACCCCGTAGTAACTCGTACATTCCGCATTCAACACCAACATTTAACGTATGCACCAATAAACATTGGTTCCTCGGATGAACGGCCTCCAGTCAGAAGGCCTTAGCACATGTCGAAGCAAATACACAATCTGAATCATTATGCACTATAATATGCGCTCCACAAAATCCCTTGAAAGTCACAGAGGCATGTGTGAATGCAGAAGTAGAATTACCTAGAAATAAAAAACAAATCTTTAATTCAAAAAAAATTGTATAGATGTTCAAGTGTATGTTATATCAAAAATAAAAGGTCCGAGTCTCTACCTAAATCCGATTGTTAATTCTTGAATCTTATTTGGATCATAAACTTTCAACTTTTAATTGCAAAAAATTGATGTTTCAAACTTTCAACTCTTCTGTGATATTCTCCAAAGTCAAGACTACACAGGCAAGTGGACACATTCTTTTAATTAAATCAAGAAACTAATTCTTGGACCGGACAATAAGAAAAATATTTTTTCTTACTTTTTTCTCTCTCTCCAATCAAATGAATTGTGTATTAATATGATTTGTTGTTATAGGATTTCTAGGTCCATCTAGTCTCTATTTATAGAGATAAAAATGTTCAAATTCATATACAATAATAATTTCAATTTCAAATAGAAGTTTTAATTAAAATTCAAATATGAGTTTTAATTAAAGTAGACATTCAATTAGTTTGTATATAATTACATGTGTAGTCATAGAATTTCAATTACAATTACAGTTAAGTTTAAAACTTTGTAACAATTACAATTAAATACAAAATTTTATTATAATTACAATTAAGATCGTTAGTATAATTATAATTAAGTTTCAATACTTTATAGAGTTACCACAAGAACCCGATCAGACATATATTATCCAAACTCCAATAATTATAACAAGTCTAGTTGCCCCTAAATCACCTAGCTATGTCAACGAGTCGAGCCGAGCCGAAACTCGAAGCTCGGGCTTGGCTCGACCAAAAATGTTCGAACTTTTTTTGCCCGAGCCGAGTCGAGCAAAAGCTCGGCCAAAAAATTTCGACTCGACTCGAGCTTTTAGCTCGAGCCTTAGCTGGCCGAGCCGAATCGGGGTTTTTTTTTCATGTCAAATGCAAAAAAAATTTTAAAAAAATTTAAAATTTATACAATTTATACGTACTATAAATTGATATGAAGTTGTAAAGAAATTGGAGATAGATTGAAGTAAATTGATATGANCACTTCTCCAGCAGCTTCACTGGTCGCTGGTCTGCAATTTTCAGGTCTAGAACTAGAAACTATAGTCAGTCGGCTCGAGGGTTTTTTTTTTAATGTCAAATCCAAATTTTTTTCTTAAAAAATTTAAAATTTGTAGAATTTATACGTACTATAAATTGATATGAAGTTGTAAAGAAATTGGAGATAGATTGAAGTAAATTGATATGAAGTTGTAAAACTTTTCACGTATTTATAGTCAAATAAATATATCCGTTTTAACTATTTTTGAATTTCAAATTCAAAATTTTGAAAAAAATTTATTGTTGATTACGTGACAACTGTTTGCAAACGCAGGCAATTGTCACGCTGCAAGTAGCTAAAATAGCTGCCTGCAAAGTTATTTTTTATTTTTATTTTATTTTATTTTTTTCTGTTATTAACGGGTCGGCTCGAACGGGTCGAAAACGGCCCTGGACACAGGCTGGTCCGGGCTCGAGCCGATGCCCCAAAATGGGGCTCGGAGGCTCGAACTTTTTTTCGACCGAGCCGACGAGCTTTTTTGCCATCCCTAAAACCACCCAATCTAATTATTAATATTTGTTTTTTTCACTAAAGACAAAATGCTACACTTTCGAAATATATAAGATCACGAAACCCAATAAATATCTAATACTTTCACCTGACCTACCGTATATGTATTTTATCCCGTCCGATATTCGATATTTAGATACGAGCATAAATAACCGTTTTACCCCTCTAATTATTCTTACTAACTTAAGTAACATTTTCTTCGACGGTCTTGTGAACTAATTACAGATGTCGAAGTTTAGTTGTCTCTAAACACTAAGCTTAGATTTTAACCGTTCAACAGTAAAATACTTTGGTAGTCACTTACCCATTTTTTAGGACAACGGTTCCAGGCAGAATTCAAGTTCTATATTTTCATCATTCTCAAGTTCCCAACTTATCGAGATATTTGATCAATCAAATTAATCTCATCTATTAATAAATCAAAGAACTATTAAAATTACATAAAGATATACATAATCCAATCAAAGGATTTAGATGAAATACACGGCGATCAAATGAAATTTAATTCTCCGCACAGTCATACTATAGAATTAAATTTAATACGTGGTACGTTCAATACATTCCAAGTGTACTAATGTCACATTTAACTATTTTTGTGATAAAGACAGATCACAAGCCCGAATAGTAAATCGGTCAACATTACAACGTTCTAATACAAGGTGCTAACCTTATATATTAGTTGTTAATAAATTATTTATGATCAAAATATAAGTTGCATCACAATATACCTTTCAACGCAAGTACCAAACTTATATTATCACAAGTGATCATATGCATTTTAATTCGCATACTCAATAATAAACAAATGCAATAAATAAATAAAATCACAATTTATTTATTATAAATTATTATTTTATCATAGCGAAATATATTATATGAGCAAATAACCCAACAAATCTATCACCTGACCTAGAGTATATGTACCATGTCTTGCAACTTCGTGTCTTAAGATGTCCCTCGAAAACCTTAGTCGTCAAGCTTTTAGTAAACAAGTCTACAAGGTTATCTTAGTAACAATCTTACTAACAACCACATTTCCTATACTAGCTATATTTCTTAAGTGATGATAGTTTCGTTCAATGTGATTATCCCGCTGATGAATCTTAGTTTTTTAACATCTACGACAATCCCACTGTTATCTCAATACCGTGTAAAGGGTTGTGCAGAAGTAGGCACCACCTCAATGTTTGTTAGGATTTTCTAAGTCGTACAACCAATTTAGTAGCTTTACGAGCTGCCAAATACTTGGCATCAATGGTGGAATCAGCAATGCATGATTATTTGATAGTTCTCCAAATCATGGCCCCACCGTCAAATGTAAACAACGATATTGATATAGACTTGTTATAGTCTTCATCATTCTAGAAGTCAGAATCCTTTTATTCTTCTAAGGAGCATATAATTCCTTGTTCTTCAGGAATACTAAAAGATAAGCTTTACTGCCATTCAAAATTTATAGCCTAGGGTTAAATAGATCTCCACTCACCTCACCAACAGTATGACAAATATCAGGACTATTACATAGCCATAGCATACATGAGACTACTGCTAATGTATAAAGTATCTTACTCATATACTCAATCTCTTTAGACGTCTTGGGACTGATCCATAGAAAGTTGGATTCGATGCCTGAAGGGCAGAATCATGCATAGAAAATTTAATAAGTATCTTGTCAACATATGAGACTTGGGATAATGCTATCATCTTGTTCTTTCGATCTCTTAAGATCTGAAATCTAGAACATAGCTAGCTTCACTAAGTCTTTCATATAAAACTATTAGGCCAACCACGGTTTTGTAGACGATAACGCACTCACATTATTTTGGATGAGTATAATATATCTATGTAAGCACCAGAAAAAAATACAATTGTCGTGTATCTTTTTATAGACACATGGTTCAACAAAGTTTTGATTAAAATCATGTTTTAATCACTTTGTTGAATCCCTTATTCCAAGATCTCGATGTCTACTCATTGCATCCACTTCATCTATAGTCTCCTTGTATGAAGTCTGATAATCAACTTGTACCATGAAGATCACCTGATTAGAATCTCCACTCAACAAATACCTAGAAGGTTAACTGATAATCATCTGATTTTGTCTAAGGGGCAATTGATCTTGGATAGTGGCATCATTTAGAACGTAATATTTTCATCAATGCTGGGATTATCATTAGGTAACACCATTACCTTCTCATTACTTTCAACGTTCGATTAATCTATTGGATCATATGACAACTTATCTCTCCTTCTTAGATCACGTTGTTCAAGTATATTTGACACCACCCTAGGTTGTGTTCTTGCTCCCACTCATTTCTTCCAACACGACCTTATTTTTGGACTGACAATAATTAATATATTTATCCTCTAGAAAGGTTGCATTGTGCTAACAAAGATCTTCCTATCTAAAAGACTATAAAAATTTACCCCATGATATCCTTAGCGTATCCCACAAACAGTACATCTCTAACCTAAACTCCAACTTTTCTGTCTTTCCTTTTAGCACGTAAGCTAGACCCCCAAATTTTGGATGTAATGCAAGTAGGACTTGAATCCATTCCATAATTTCAAGAGAGCCTTGAGAATAGACTTAGAAGGAACTAAGTTAAGAATATATCCAACTATTTCTAGTGTATATCACAAATGAGATAGGTAGAGTTGTGAAACTCTTCATTGACCTAACCATATCTACAATGTCGTGTCTCTTCTTTTTGAAATGTCATTCTGTTGGGGCGTACCAGGTGTATTCAGTTAAGAAACATACCATTTTCTGTCAAGTTGTCTCTAAATTCTCTCGAGAGGTATTCGTCACCTCGATCAGATCGAAGTATCTTAATACTCTTACCCAAATGTTTCTCGACCTTAGTCTAATACTCTTTTGATTTCTCAAAAGTATTTGACTTTCAAGCCATTAGGTATTACATAAACTTAGATCTCATTACAACTGTAAAGAAATACTCATAATTCTCTCTCTCAAGTGTATTCACAGGTTCACGTATCGGAATGAACTAGTTTCAATACATCTTTGGCTCTATCTCTTTTGTAAAAAAAAAAAAAAAGATACCTTGGTCATATTGACTTTCAAACAAAAGTCACAAACTGAAAATGGTTCGATCTTAACCGAGTTGAGATGACCATTTATAATTAGTCTTTGTATTTTTTTAAGGTTAATTTGTCCAAGGTGCCATAGATATGTATCACTAGTATGGTTTGAAATTTGTTTATGATTTAAAGAAGTAACTTTTATTTCACGTGTGGAATATTTTAAAGTATAAAGACCATTCATCAAATGTCCAAAGCAAATATGAACTTTATTCATTAAAATGCAAAGCGCACCAACGTCAATTTTATAAAATAACCTTGTCCTATTAAATCGAGTACATAAATCATATTTTTTATTCATTTGTGGGACATAGTCTTTAAAAATTCATGCCTACCAATACTGAAATATAAAACCAAATACTTCTACACTTTTATCGAAACTTATGCTCTTGTGCCAACGATGATTTTAAACTCGCCTCACCGAGTTTTCTATTTTCCTGAAGCACGTGCATCAACATGCAGATATGATTAGTGGTTCTAAAATCTACAACTCAAAAATTTGTAGTATCAACCACTAAACAATACTTAGTAACGAAAAAACTTCACCCGCACTTTGTTTTCTAGCTAGTGCATCTAGGCAGTCTTTCTCCAGTTTCCTTTTCGACACAGTAAGAACACTTGGCTCAAGGCTTTCCATCTATTTTTGGTCTTTTGTTGCTCTCATACTTCTTGTTAGCTTTATTTCTCTACTTTTCAAATTTGTCTTTCGGCTTGGAACCAGAGGAACCACCAAATGATGCATGAGTATTGACATTGTATCTTTAAGACCACTTTCCACATAACAACTATATCATCAACCCAATTAATAGTATATTTATCTTATGTAAGTGATAGTCCACAGTGAACTATGAAAGCATATCAAATAAAGAATTCAATTCCATGACAAACTGAGTCTCCCTGATAGATGGTTATACCCAAACTCTCAGTCATGTTTGAAGTGTACAATCATAGTCAAACTAAGAAAACTTCACAAGCACTCTGAATTTCATGTGGATGTTCTATAGGGTACGAATGACTTCAAAAGAGCATTCCTACTTCGATGGCCAAATATGCCCTAAAGGGTACGTGATATGTCATATGAGGTACTCTGACTTTCAAGCTTCACTACAAAACATTTGACATTAAATTCAAAATGTAATGGGGAGCCATTTTATCTACATTCATCCACTTAGCATACACTATCATTTTAGACTTATCACGTCTCTCAATCACAAAATTAAGTTTTTCCACATTGAGCACAAACTGGGATGTCAATTTAGCTCGCCGCTAGAGCAACTTGTGGCTTGGCCAGAAAAAAGCCAGAGTCGGCTCGGCTCGCGGCTTGGAGGAATCGAGCCAATGCTTTTTGGACATCGTCCCAAAGCCCAAGCCATACATAACACACAAGCAATCAAATAAAAGGCGGCTACATAGCTGTGCTACCTGAAACAGGCAGTGTAGCTACCTTTAATATAGGCAACTCAATACATATAAACAATTATCGTACCTTTAAAACAGGCAGCTATAATTGCCTAAAATTAATAAAAAATACTGAGTCGACTCGATTCGATAAGCATAAGCAGACCCTAGATTTTTCAACTGAGCTTTTGCTCAACTCGGTTCGAGTAAAAAAAGCTCAGGTCATTTTTTACCCAAGTCATGAGTTTCGGATCGTGAGCCTGCTCAGCTCATTTACATCCCTAACACAAACATCGAATTAAAAATGAGCAACAAAAGACAATTTAGCATATGATGCATAAATGCCATGTAGATCCATCTAACTATAATAATGCAACGACTACTTGATCATTGTGATCCAACATGTCCCTTTATAAGAAAGGTCATTGTGTCCACTGATCAAGTTGGGAGCCTATCACTAGACAAATCATATCTGACGACAAATGTCTATACAAGTCCAGTATCATTTTATCTAGTTTCCAAAATCATAAACGAGATTCTGTATAAGAGGTTCATAGATGATCTCGATTTAAATGTATAACCATTGTATCGATCTCTAGATACTTTAAAATAATTTCATCATTTATAGAATGATCACAAATTATATTCTATCTAGACGATCTTATCATGAAGAAATTCAATCAAGCAACTCGAAATACGCAACCTTTCTATAGGGAGTCTGTTACATTATCGACACGAAGTAAACGTGTTACTTTATTTATGGACTAACCAAAGGAGACCACGGGTTTTTATTTAAATAAACACACTCTCCTGCTCAATATTGTTAAAGTAGTGGATTTTAATTTTAAATAATGACCAATTGTCCACATTAATCAAATTAACATACAGTCCAATTATTATGATTTTTCATCAAGAAAAATTTAATCTAAATTAAATTAATCAAGGAAATATCGTTATTCAATGATATGCATCATATTCATAGTATCACGAGCGATGTCATAAATAAATATATATGTCATGATATCAAGAATGATAATATTTCAAACAATAATTTAAAACATTCGTAAAGCGATAAATTAACAATTATATGTGGCTCAAAACGACTCAAGAATTAAATTAAAAACTAATTAGGCCCAAGCCCAATATTTGATTTAAATCTTCAATCCAAAAAATTCAAGGATCCTATGCTAGCAATTCAAACAGCAATAGAACTCTGCCACCTTACTTGTAAAAAGTAATTAATTTCAAAACCCGACTTATCCAAATCTGATCTAGTCCACACAAAAACAAACCCAAATCAAAATCGAGAAATATGTTGCGCCAAACATTACGGCTTCTGCGCTGCATTTGGCAGTAGTTCCATTGGCCTGCCATTGGCAACAACAACCCACTGCCAAATCAGTAGCAAGTTGCCACCGGCAACAGTTTGTTGTTGTGTTTGCAGCAGCAAATATGAATAATTTTTTTACTGTTGTAAATTCTTGAATGCTCTATCATCGTCTCAGTCTTTAATCTTCAATCAATTTACAAGATCTAACAATTATGAGAATTGAAAAATTACATAAACCTTATGTCTCGTAGGCTCACAATTTTGAATCTAACTGAAAAGAAAAATAAAACAAGTGATGGAGTCGTAATCCATCTATCTTGTTACAGACTCAAAATAACGAATTACATCAAGAACTTACTACAAATAGTTGGATCACAATTTAAAATGAACCAATCATTCAATCAACATATTACAAATTATTTCTAAACATCGCTCAACTAGAACATGCAATTAAGATTCAGAAATAACAAGTACGTGAACGATCTAAATTGCTCTAATACTAATTGTTGGAATATGGAAGTAGAATTATCCGAAAATAAAAAAAAAATCTTTAATTCAAGAAACAAGATTGTCTAGATGTTCATGCGTATGTTATATCAATAATAATGGATTCGAATTTTACTTAAATCTGATTGTTAATTCTTAAATAAATTTTGAATCATGAACTTCTACTCTTTTGGATCACGAACTTTCAGCTTTGAATTGCAAGAAGTTCATATTTCAAACTTCCAAGTCTTCTATGGTAATTTTCAAAGTCAATATTACACCAACAGGTGGACACCTTCTTCTAATTAAATCAAGAAATTAATTCTTGGACCATACAATAAGAAAAATAATTTCTCTCGGAATATATAAGATCACATAAACCAATAAATCTGTAATACTTTCTCTTACATGTCGTATATGTATTTTATCCTTGTCCGAAATTCAATAATTATGTACAAACATAAGTTATCATTTTGTCCCTCTAAATATTCTCACTAAATTGAATACCATTTTTTTCAACGATCGTGTGAACTATTCATATATGTTAAATTTAGCCGTCGCTTAACATTTGTCTCAAATTTTAACCGTTCAGCAAAAAATATTTAAGTATTCACTCTAACCATTTTTAGGGCAACGGTTTCCAACATGAATTCATATGCTCCACCTCGCTTATTCTCACGTTCCCAACTCACCAATATATTTGATTAATCAAATTGATCTCACTCATTGAAAAATCAAAAAACTATTAAAATCATGAAAAAACATACATGGCCCTTTCAAGGAATTTAGATGAAATACACGGCGATCATGTGAAATTTAATTCTATGCACGGTCATTTTATAGAATTAAACTCGACATGTGATCCGTTCAATGCACTCCAAGTATACTAGTGTTACGTTTAGCTAATTATATAATAAGAACAAACTACAAACCCAAATAATGAATCGACCAACACTACAATCTTCCAATATAAGGCTTCACCCTTATACATAGGTTGTGAACAAATTATTTATGATCAAAATATAAGTTGTGTCACAAAATACTTTTCAATGTAAGTACCTAACTTATATTATCACAAGTGATCATATGTACTTTAATTTGCATGCTCAATAATAAATAAATTCAACAAATAAATAAAATCACAATTTATTTATTATCAACCATTATTTTATCATAGCGAAATATATTATATGAGCAAATAACCCAACAAATCCATCACCTGACCTAG
>CAIGRN010107692.1:8214-21188 GCA_903798345.1 Fraxinus anomala | reverse complement strand
AGCTTCACATTGAAATTGATAGTAGCAAAACAAAGAAAATCCCCCAACAAGAAACATTAATTAATGAATAAAAAGTGAAATAGACATTTTATCTAAATCGATATGTTGGATAAGATGAATTATCGTTCTGTTCAATATAATATTTAATAAGGTCTATTACATGTAACTCGTGAACAATATCTCATGGTTAGTATACCATCCGCATACCAATCATACACTAAGCTCATGTTTGATTCACATTCTTCTCAAAATTCATTCTTTTAATATTTATTTTTAATTATATATTTTTCAATAAAATAATATTACGTATAAATATAAAAAAATTGTTATTTTTTAATCGTATATTTTTCATTACATTACATTATAAAATATATTTTCTTTTTAATAATGTGCATCAAACACTATCTAAAAAGTTAGGGTGAAATCGGAACACACGCGTACTTGAATGGGACTGGAAACAGCGGATGCACTGCACGTTGCTTAAACGTGTTTCCAAGTAAGATGAGATGATGGGTGTAACGTGGGTTCATTCATTGCGTCGGCCAGACTTTTTCTGTTAAGAACATGGTCTCTTTTGGTAGAGGTGGGTCATATGCACTCATCTTAAGATAGTAATTGGACTCTGTTTTATTCAAAATATATTTTTTTACTTCTCTTTCTAATTACATATTTACTATTAAAATAATATTACACGTAAATTTAAAAAATTTCTTTCTTTTTAATCATATATTCTTAAAAAAATCACTATTGAAAAATATATTTTTCCCACAAGCACATTAAAATGGAGCCCAAACATTGACTAAGGGTCCGTTTGATTGCAATAGTAAAATTTGGATGGAAAGAAAATAAATTCTAGATAATTGAATTGCTTAGAATTGTTTTCTTGAGAATTATTAATTAATTGTATTCGATTAGTATAATTTTTCACGTCGAAAATATTAAAATTTTGGATCTTTTGGTATTCATTTGATTTTGTTTTACATGAAAATGTCCATTAAAAGGATATAATTTGTTTCCATTGCTTAAAAAAAAAAAAAGATGAAAACCCAATTCAAGGAAAAATGGGTCACGTGCGGGATAGGTTGGAAAACCAATTTCAAGGAAATTTCTTCCTATCAAACAATGTAAATAATGGAAAATGAAAAATGACTTTCTATTTTCATGAAAAATTGGGGATATCAAATAAGGCCTAAATGATCAAAAGTTGGCATAATAGTAATTGACTATTTTCTTTAATTGTTAATTTCACGCATTTCCATTTTTAATAAATAATATTGGTTTTATGAAAAAATTATTTAAGATTTTTCTATGTGAAAAGTTATAGATTTACATACGGATTTGAATTAAAATGTACTTCGACCTTATCTTTATAATATGTAACTCAAAAGGAAAAAAAATAGACAAAATTTATCCATAAAAGACACTGTGGGCTCAAACTTATAATAATTAATAGGTTGTCAAACTTTTACGAGATTTTCATTTTTTTCAAAAGCTAATCATCATTCAATGCTTTTAATATTGCATTATTATATAAGGATTAAGCCAATGTCAAGAGTTTTCGAATTTATTTATCTCATTTTACTTGATCAAATTATGTAGTGTGTGTATTTCTTGCAAGAATTAGGCTTCTATGTGATAAAATACAATCTTATGTAGTTATAGAGATTAATTCCACGTTTGGCTCCATTAAAATAAGATTTTAGAGAAAAATGTGTATTGAAATAGTGAATTTTTGAAGAGTCTATGGTTAAATAATAAGAATAAATTTTGAGTTTATGTGTAACTTTATTTTACGAAAAAATGTATAGTTGACAATGAATTTTTAAAAAATGTATTTTTTCTGAAAATGGAGCCCTAATATGGGCTAAGTATAGCATGATTTGATATAATTATATACAACTAAAAATATATGTTACTTCGTGCAAATCAAGATCGATAAAAGAAGAAATTTTCTGAGTATAATTCAAACTTTGTATTGAATCATACTTAACTCAATCCATCGATTAATAACCGTGTCCTTGTTTCTTTTAGCTAAAAATTAGAATTTTAGTAAATTTTGATAAAATCTGATGAAATGTACGATTGAAAACTTAATAAATGTTGCGAGTCTTATAAAATATATAATTAAAATGAGTTTGATGAAAAAAATAGTTTTAGAAAATAGAAAATGGAGGCCAAAGAGATAACACGATGACTAAATTAAAATTTAGCAATTTACTAATAGATAGCTCTGAAGTAATTGTTAATATGTTCAACGAGTTAGTCTTGCAACTACTTTAACCGAATATAGCTCAATTTCAGCTCCAGCTCACCTGCAACACCTCAATTCAGCCCAGCTTACATTAGCATTGACGAAGCAGCTCAATTTAGTTAGTCGATTAGGGCAGTTGGTTACATGCGTCATCATTGTATTGGTTGTGAATGTCAGTCGGTTAATTAAGCAGTTAGTCAACTCAATTTCTATTAGTTTTGATCTGTATTTATAAACAAATGTAATATATTATTGGATTGGAGAAGTTTATTCAATAAAATTCAGTCTTCTTCATTTTAATATGATATCAGAGCAATTTATCTTTGCTTCCTCATCACCATAGTTTGTTTTTTTTTTTTACTTCCATCACCATGGTAGAAGCTGAAAATCAGAATAACTCATCATCCAACTCCTTATCAATGAACAAATCCGACATTGATGATGGATCAAGTCCTTGTTATTTGCACCGTTCAGACAACCAGGGTTGATTCTTGTGTCACAATCATTGGTGGGAGATAATTACGCATCATGTAGTCGATCCAATTGCTCTATCAGTGAAAATAAGCTAGGATTTATTGATAAATCCATAGCTAAACCCGAGAGCAATCCAGAATTGATGAAAATTTGGAAACGAAATAACAATATTGTGATTTCATGGATCCTCAACTCTGTCTCCAAAGAAATCTCAGCAAGTGTCGTCTATGCTAAATCTGCACAAGAAATCTGGAAAGACCTCAAGGAAAGATACCAACAGAGAAATGGCATTCGCATATTCCAACTAAGAAGAGAACTTATGAATCATACTCAAAGTCGATCATCAGTAAGTGCCTACTTCACAAAACTGTGAACCCGGCAATTATAGGCCGATTTGCTCTTTGGAAAATGCAGTTGTGGAGGTACAAAGAAACTGGTTGATCATTATCATATGGAGTAGGAACATCAAAGATCTATTAATATCAATACGCATGGCACCACTGATACAATGACTTTCTATGTTAATGATGAAAGCAAGAAGCCTATTGTAGGTCAAGCACAAAATAAATTATATAAGAAAGAGAAGCCTATTTGTACCTATTGTGGTTATACACGCCATGGAGTTGATAAATGCTACAAGATTCATGGATATCCACCAGTATATAAGTCCAAATAGAAATTTGGTTTTGGTTCTAATTCCCAAGTGAATCATACTGATGTTAATCAAGTTTCTGATTCATTCCCAGAGCAGACCGGTGGTAATGTTGGAGAATTCATGCAAACCTTAGATCATGCTCAATGTCGGCAATTGATAAGTATGCTGAGCACCCATCTTACAAGTGCAAAGACTAATGCTAAAATAGGTAACAATTCTGGCCACATCTCAAGTACTTGCTTCTTTGTTTCCCTCGGTCAAATGCTCAACTCTCACATATATTGGGTAATGGATTCTGGAGCTACAAGTTATATATGCTTCACTCAATAAGCTTTTCACATATTGAGACCAATCAGGAATGCCTATATTACACCGCCAAACCATGAAAGAACTCATGTTTACTTCAATGGAACAGTAAAAATTTCCTTTGAATTGATACTCGAAGAAGTGTTATACGTTCCTCAATTTAAATTCAACCTATTATCTATCAGTTCACTAACCAGGAACTCATCTATCAGTATACAATTTCTTCTGATTGCTGTACTATTTAGGATCTGGACAACATGATGATGATTGACAGGGCTAATAAAATGAATGGTTTATACATATTGGTTGCTACTTCATCTGGATCTATTTTAAATTATTGTAACAATTTCAATTTAGTATGTTCAGTTGTCAATAATGTGGCCACCAATACCCGGCATCGTAGGCTTGGTCACTTATCCTATCAAAAGTTAGATTCAATGAAGGATTGGATGAACCTTACATGTAATAGATACAAAATCCTATTATTGCTCCATGTCATGTTTGCCCCTTAGCTAAGCAAAGAAGAATGTCGTTTTTATCTAACAATCTTTCTAAAAATGCGTTTGATTTGATTCATTGTGACATTTGGGGCCCTTATCATGTTCCAACACATGCTAGACATAAGTTCTTTCTTACACTAGTTGATGATTGTACATGCTTCACATGGATCTATCTTATGAAAAATTAATCAAATGTTAGCTCCATCATTCTTAGGTTCTTTAGTCTAATTTAAACTCAATTTCATAAAGTAGTTAAAAGGTTTCGATCTGAAAATGCTCTAGAACTCCAATTCATAGATTTTTATTTTTTATTTTTGCCTCTAAAGGAGTTCTTCATCAATTCTCCCATATTGAAATACTTGAGCAAAATTCAGTTGTAGAGAGGAAACACCAACTTCTCCTCATGTATCTAGGGTCTTATTCTTTCAATCCAGGATTCCTATCCAATTTTGGGGTAAATTCATCCTTACAGCTACCTTCATAATCAAAAGGACACATTCACCACTCCTACAAAATAATTCTCCCTTTTACATTATCTATAAATCCCTAGTAGATTACCATTCTCTAAGAGTCTTTGGAAGCCAATGTTTTGCCTCCACTCTATCATCCAATCGTCCAAAATTCCATCAATAGCCAGAACTTGTGTCTTTGTTGGCTATCGACGTGGCATCAAAGGATATAAGCTGCATGATATTGTTTAAAAATCTTTTTTTTTTTTGTTTCAAGAGATGTCAAATTCCATGAGAATATCTTTTCTTTCCATTCTATCTCACATGATAATGAGATGATCGATCATTTTCCTGATCTAGTTTTACCCAATTCAGCTTCTGATATTGCTCCATCTTCAAACAACCCTTACATCCTTGTAATGTTAGTCTTGATATGGCACATACCATTGCAATTGTATCTCCCAATTCCCATTAGAATATTGCTCCAATTTCAGCTCCAAGTCCTTCCATAAATCCAACTTCTAGAAGATCAAATAAAATCAGCAAAACTTCATCATACCTATAGGACTATCATTGTAATCTACTGACAAACACTCTAGCGCTATTTGATCATCATTCTCAGTACCCCTTAAGAAAATACCTCTCCTATAAAAAAAATTTCCCTTCGTATTGCACCTACCTTTTCAACATCTCTTCCAGTTTTGAACCGCAATTCTATCATCAAGTAATTGAGTTTGATCATTGGAGAAAAGCCATGGATGATGAGTTGGAGGTAATGAAGCTTAATAACACTTGGTTAGTTGTTAATCTACATAATGACAAGCACTGCATAGGTTGCAAGTGGGTGTTCAAAATTAAGCACAAACCTGATGACGGTGTTGACAGATATAAAACACGTTTAGTGGCAAAACGTTACACTTGACAAAAAGGCCTAGACTTCATTGAAACCTTTTCTCTTTTGGCAAAATTAGTCATATGCAAAGTGTTTCTTACCATTGCAGCCATTAATAAATGGCAGATTATTCAATTAGATGTTAACAATGCTTTCCTAAATAGTGATTTCTTTGAGGAAATCTACATGGATTTACCTTTGGGGTATACTAAACACAATACTACTAATGCTCAAGGGAAGAGACTGGTTTGCAAATTACACAAATCAATCTATGGCCTAAAGCAAGCTTTAAGGCAGTGGGTTTCTAAGTTCTCCAATGCTCTTACTGCACATAGTTTCATTCAATCCAAATCTGACTATTCTTTATTCACTAAAAGATCTAAAGATACATTTGTGGCTCTATCGGTTTATGTCGATGATATTATCATCACTGGTTCAGATTTTAAAGCCATCAATTCCTTGAAAATTCTGCTACACTGTCTATTCAAATTAAAGGACCTTGGTCGTTTGAAATACTTTCTTAGTTTAGAGATTGTCTCTTCACATAAAGGCATTTTCCTTTCTAAGAGACAATATGCTTTACATCTGCTGGAGGACAATGGTTTTCTAGGCTGCAAACCAGCATTACTACCCATGGATCCCAAGGCCAAACTTTTTCTTTTGAGGGGGAACTCCTTGCAGATGCTTTACTCTATAGAAGACTCGTTGAACGTCTTTTATACTTGACCATTTCCAGACCAGACACATTTGATGTCCACAAGTTGAGTCAATTTATTACTCAGCCTAGACAACCACATATGAATGTAGTACATCATTGCTTGTAATACATTAAAGTTGCTGCAGGACAAGGAATTCTATTTTTGGCCTCCTCTTCATTTCAACTTTGAGCATTTGCAGAAGCTGATTGGCGGTTCTTGTTTGGATACAAGAAAATCAGTAACAAGGTTTTGTGTCTTTCTTGGAGGCTCCACGATATCTTGGAAAGCCAAGAAACAAAGAACAATTTCTAGGTCATACGCTCAAGTTGAATAATGTACTTTGGCATCTACAACCAGTGAACTCATTTGGATTCATCAACTGCTTCGAGACTTTCAGGTTGTAATCAAAGTTCATGCTCTCATTTTTTGTGACAACGAGGCTACTATACACATTGCAAGTTATACAATTTTTTACGAGCGAACTAAACACATTGAAATAAACTGTCACTTCGTTCGAGATAAGGTAAATGATTCCTTTGTCAAGTTGTTCCAGGTTAGGACACAATACCAGTTGGCAGACATTTTTACTAAGCCTCTTCCTGTCAATTCTTTGTTTCCTCTAATGTCCAAAATGACTGTCATTAATCCCCATAATCCATCTTGATGGGGAGTAACTGAATACAGCTCAATTCCAGATCTAGCTCACATGCAGCACCTCAATTCAACACAGCTTACATTAGCATTGACGCATTAGCTCAATTTACTTAGTCAGTTAGGGCAGTTGATTACATGTGTCATTGTTGTATTGGTTGTCAATGTCAGTCGGTTAATTAGGTAGGTAGTTAGCTCAATTTTTGTTAGCTTTGATTTGTATTTATAAACGAAAGTAATACATTCTTGTATTGGAGAAGTTTATTCAATAAAATTCAGTCTTCTTTATTTTAATATACTTCAATATAAATTCATAATCTAGTAGCAAAGATCGAGCTATATCGACATTTTTCTAAAATAAGATGATATATGAAAGATAAATGCTCTCGAAAGTAATATATAATTTAAGAGATTAATTCTTTAACAAGTATTTTTAAATAACTCCAATTTTATAACGAAATATAAAGTTGATCTTCATGTGATATTATTAGAATGTGAGCTGTCTGAATAAAAGCACAGGTTTGCTCTTGACGACAGGACAGATGTTCGTGTTTGGTTATTTTAATCGAACGAATTATCAGGTGTCAAAAAATCAGGAGCTTTGGGGGGAATTAATAAAATATATCTTATAAAATACTCGAACACGCGTCAAGAATAAATGAATGGTGTCGGCACTGGACAGATGTTTCTATGTTTGATTATTTTAATCGAACGAATTACCAGGTTTCAAAAAATCATGGGCTTTGTGGGGAATTAATAAAATATATGTTAAATTAATATATAAATGAAAGGTGTCGGCACAGTTTTAGAATAGGAGTCAAAAGGACAAGACTACACACTTTTTTTCTAAAAATGAAAAGTAAAAGAAGCATGAAAATATAGTAATAATTGGATTATTTGCTTATTTTCTATGGCTAAATTAATTATTAAGAAGTTAAAATTAAAATTAACAATTAATTCTAATCACACGACTCATGAAAACACACAACTCCTGTTACTCGTACTTTTAACAAATTTGTTGGCGAAGACAAGTAAATATTACAAGTACTTTTATGTCTTTAGATCATATAAAAGTTTGATTGTATTCATGGAAAGATAAACGGTAACATAGTAATGAAATGAGAAAGATTGCGATAAGACGAATCTCTTCAAAAGCCCTATAAAATTCTAATCGAGCTAACTACACGTGTCATATTCTATAATAAATATCTTTTTATAAAAAACAGAAAAGTAACTTAACTTGTGTTTTACTCATATTTATCACCACAAATCACCTTTTTTTTTTTCTACACATTTTAAGAGATCAACATGTAATGTTTACTTATCTATTATTTATTTCTATTTATTTATAATTTAAATTGTTTATAATTTTTACACACACTTTTAGAATCTGTTGACATGACTTTTACTTCTACTTCCTATAAAATAATTTCTGGAGGAAGTTACATTGAAAATAAAAATTTTAAAATAATTTATTCCAAACAATCATGTAACATTTACACCCTCCTTTATATCTTTCTATACACTTTTTCACATGACAACATATACACTCTTGATTTTAAACTCATTCATTACATTACTACGTAGATTTCCTTCAAATAGGGGGAATATCAACTATGGTATCGTGCAAAATGAATATTTAGCATTATTTTATACCAAAAGTCATTTTAGAAGAAATCACATTGAATCAATTTTCTCTAAAAATTCTTTTAATTTGAATAAGAACTTTCATAAAATTAGTCAAATTGATTCAAAAGCTATTTTTGAATCTTAAAAATTTGTTTAAATTTTCAAAAGTCATGCTCAATAGGCCCTTAAGGTGTGAAAATATAATTATATGAATGGAAGTCTCAACCGCAATCATAGAAAAAATACATATGTTGATTTTAGGTCATCCGCTCACGACAAATTGACAATAAGATTAGGTGGAATTTCAATTTTTCAAGATCAACATTACAGTATCTGTTTAATAGATTAATAAAAAAGGTGACGCGTGTGTATTATCCAATTTGCATAATGTGAGATTAAAAGATAAGATTTTTTTTTGAATTTACATGTAATATTATTTTATGAAAGAATGTAACGATGAAAATGAGTTTTGAAAAATATATTTAAGAAATAATGGAGCCCAAACATGGGTTAATATTAAAATTAGGAAAAATCGATGGAAGTTTCAAATTCACAACTGTTGCAGATATTTATTTATTATTTATTTTATTTTTTCACATATGATCTAAACCAAAATGAATCCAAACTCGCAGTATAATTCTACAACGGATTGTAGAAAAATTGAATGTTGTTTCTTACTAGTTGCTCAACTTCTAAAATGATTCTGAAATGTCAATTTTAACTTTAAATTAATTTTCCAAAAATTATGAGTTTTAAGTTTTTCTCATATTATCATAATACTTCCAAAGTCATTTCCCAGAAGTCGTTATATTTAAAGTTAATTAACTAAAATGATGATCGAGAATTTTAACACATGCAAATTGATATCAAGATTAAGATTTAGAAAGACATTTAGCCTCGAAAATCTACTCCGATACTTGTTTGAAATTTATATGTTTGACAACTGTTTTTAAACAATTTTATTTGTAAATATATAAAATCGAATTAAGGATAAATAATTAGTAATTCTGAATGTAAATAAAAAATTGATTTATCACTAAATGGTTTATAAACACTTGCCCGCGTTTGCAAATTTTCTAATTTGGGATAAGGGATCCAAAGTTATGCGTTTGACGTCATGGTCAAAAAATCATACATAAGAGAAGATCCTAGATTAATATCTTGTTTAAATATTCACAAATAATTCTTCAATCGTTACGTGACCGAAAGGTTACGTGTACAAATTGGGTGATTTGGACACGTGGGTCACATGCATTTAGTCATTGTCCCTGATTTGGATAGTGTTTGATGGATATCATCGAATGAAGAAAGAATGTATTTTAAATAATAATATGATGAAAAATATATGGTTAAAAAATGAATAAAAATTTTGAATTTAATGGAAAATATTATTTTATTGAAGAATGTATTGTTGAAAATGAATTTTAAAAGAATGTGAGATCCATATCAAGTCAAAGTCAACATTTAATTTTAACCACATATTTTATGAGATCCATAATTTTTCAATAACATATTTCATCAATTTTTATTAAAATTTACTAAAAAATTGATTTTAATCTTTACGGGACGTCATATATTCCATTCAATCTTATTCGAAATATAAATTTAACGTTGCCATTGATGTCAAAAGGATTAAGAAATCAGTAAAGGCTGGCCAGGTGTTTCTCTATTTGATAAATTAGATGAGATCGAAAGAGGTGCCAGGTGGACATTATAATTAGTGGTTTTCTTTTCTCGTAGAATTAGTGAAAACTCAGATATTTGATATTATATAGTGCATTTTATAAGTAAATGTGTCGAGAGTTAATGAGTTAATTTAACTTATCCCGCAATGCAACTCAGGTGTATATTTTAAACCTTTTTTTTTTTAACTATCTATGATTTTTTAGTAAAAATTAGAGCAAGAAAATTAAAGCAAAAACATCAAATTTACTGTGGTATGACCTTTGTTCTATAAAGCTTCTTTAGGCACAGAGCATCAAGGAAACGTCTAGGCGTGAAATAAGACTATCAATCACATCAAGGTTCTTCTTTTTGACGGGAGGTCGATTTTCTTCTATATTAAAATCTAAAACTAAAAAACATAAAAACCAAAACACTTCAACATGACAATATTTCATAAACATAAATTGATAAAACCATAATTATGAATTCATTCATATTGTAAAAGCTTAGAACTTAAAATCTTCCTTCCCAAATATACATTCATACCCATCTATTGTAAGAAATTATAAACTCATAAATTAATATCCCAAATCATAAATTCATTCATATCCAAATCATAAATTCATATCCCTCTATTTTTCCTTCCAACTTAAATTCATTCATATTGTAAGAAACTAGATTTGATATCAATAGTCTACTCATCATGCAAATGAAATAAGTTCCTTTCTTACTTACATTTTTTTGTTTCCAAAAAGAAATGGAAACCTAAAATTATTTTAACTATATTAGGCAATAATGAGTTTATGTAACAATGTAAACACATAAAAAAATTCACAAAAAAAATATTTCATGAGGAGCAGTAAAATGAAAGTTTCACGAAGCATAAACAATTGCATATACAGTTCATTTCCAAAATTTCTTCACGCGTATATTTCGTCAATAGCTACGATTTGTGGTTGACAATCGACGGTCAACAATTGACTGCTCTGATGATGGGTGGACTGCGGATAGGAAAAAAATTAAGGTTAAAAGAATTTGAGAATTTCAATTTGGTTTTCAAAAATTTCAAATGACACCCGAGAGTTGAATTTTGAAGAAAAGAGAGGAATCAAATGAGTTTGGAATGGATTTGGACTAACATTAAACAAAGTTAGTTTTAAAAATTGGGCCAAAAATTAAAACAAAAATTTAGTTTTAAGAATTGGACTGGGCTTGCCAAGTGATATTAATTGTTGGTGGACTATACACTAAAATTAAAACAAACGGAAAATTTCATATCCCACTAAAGTATAGGTCAATTCAAAATTCAGACAATTAGTTTAAATTTTCAAATCTCAAATGATAACTAAATAATTAAAAATATTTTATTAATTAAATATATTAAGGTCACGGTTAAACAATAAACGGTCATAGTGACATGCTTATAGGTCATAACTTATTTATTGATCACATATTATCAAATTAATTAATCACAAATAAAAATATTATATGTCAAAAATCACAATTTTTATAGGTCACAACTAATTTAATGGTCACATATTTTTAAATTAATTGGTCACAAATTTTTTTAATCACGAATTATTGAATTTTTAGATTACAATTGAATAGTTGATCACAAATAATCAAATAGTTGGTCATGGACACCAAACACTTCACCACACCCTACCTTCAATCTCAATCCACTACTAATAATTGATCACAAATCTATCGTATAGTTGGTCACAAACATTCTTCATCTCACCTCACCTCGCTGCCAACACCACAACCAATATCAACAGCAATACCACAACACCATCATTGTCAACTACAATCACCATCACCGTCAACTACCAACACCATCATAGCCGCTGTTGATCACCACCACCAACATCACCACCGCAGCTGACATCACAACCGCCACCACCCAACTACACTACATCGTCGCAATTTGCAAACCACCACCAACTACCCTCCAAGACTCTAAATTTTCACCACTACGTTACCGCCAACACCCAAAACAACCCACAACAAATTGGAGGGCAACACCCAAAAACTTAACGCCAACACCCAGAAACATCACATCACCGTCGCTGCAGCGGCGACTATAGCGTACACTTGCCATCGCAGCAGCGGCAACTGGAGCATGGAATTGCCCCAGACATATCGGAAAGAAGAAACACCACATCCATGTTGTCGCCATCCCCAAAACCAAATCCACATCGCACCGGTGAATGAAGGGTTGAGGGGCGACGAAGATGATGGAAGTGGTTGATCGAAGGGCTGATGTGGCATCGGTGAACGAAGGAATGGTCAGCAGCTTTGCACATTCTCTTTGCGTTCGACGACTATGCGTAGCGCCGCAGCATAGCGACACTGTTTATTGCCTATCGTGTGACTTTTCAGCAAAGCACCGCTATGAAGATGGTGGACTGGACATCGTCGCAAGGGATAGGTTAGATAGAGGAGTGAGAGAAGTGAAAAAAAAAAAGGAAAATAATTAGGGTTTGAGAATGAAATTTGGTAGGGCAGATGGAAATGGATTCGGGTGTAGTGAATATTTAGATTAATTTAATTTTTTACTATTTAAAAATTTAAATTTTCACCAGATTTTTGAATACAAAACTTTTGAATATGATATTTGAAATTGGAATTTGAAGTGGTAATTACATGAAATTCTACTTTCCAATATTCAAATTCAAATATCAGATTTCAAGTTTTAATTTTCAAAAATCAGATATATATATATATATATATATATATATATATATATAAATATATATATTAACTCACCCCACCTCCCCCACCCCTGCCGCTCCGACGACCGT
>CAIGRN010107684.1:0-15244 GCA_903798345.1 Fraxinus anomala | reverse complement strand
TTTTTTTTTTTTTTTGATTTTTAATTATATATTTGTAACTCATTTATAATTTTTTGAAATTTTGGGATAATGGTTGCAATTATTTCTTTATATTTTTTTTATTTTTTTAAGTAGAAGGGTATCTTCTTCATTTCCCAATTTTTAATTGAGAAATTTGATGAAAAAATGAAAATAAGGGTGAAAATACCAAAAAATAAAAAGTAGTGACGTTTTGCACAATAATATTGAAAGATATGGACGTTTTGTGTTAATTACCCTGTTATGTGTGTAGAAAGTTCTTTCCAGGCTGAACATGGGTCGCTAAATTTAAGCAGATGTCTTTGATTGTTCACTACACTTTAAGATATTGAATTTTGGCCACTAAACTCCTCAGTATTGGACTTTACTCATTGGAATCACTTTCGGTTTGCGTCACTAACGAAATAGCCAATTTGAGAGTCGGGTTTCATAGCGATGCCCCATCACCATTGTATGCCCAATCACATAGATGAATAGTTTATATGTTGATCGAGTTTTGGCCGCTAAACTTCTCAAAGTGACATCGGGATGATATGTAAACATGTATTTAATTTATGTTCTGTGTTTAGAAAGTTCTTTCTAAGTTGAACAATTTATTGAATTATTATGTTGATGAAATATAATACAGGACAAATTCAATCAAACTCAATCCAATGAACGACTCTTCTTTATGGCCAACTGTGAATATTCTTTCAATCGAAACTCCTAAATGGGTAGCTAAACAAAAGGGAAATATACCAAAAAATAGAAAGAAGGGAGCTGAAGAAGAATACATTTAGCACTCACAATCACAGGGGAAGTATACACTCTCAAGATAGGGAAAGGCCGTGATGACATGTTTGTGTTTGTCGCGGGCAAAGGCACAACAAACGATATCACATAAGGCGCGATGCTCCAGATGCCATAAGTTTTGTTAAACTACAAACTATGTTCAATGCTATATACAAACTAGTTCTTGTCCCATTTATGAATAGTTCAAGATGCCACTGGATTTTCGAGTTTCATACAATACTGAAAGGATAACATATTTTCATATTATCAGTATAATGCTATCATTAACTTCGCATGATCTTCTACACATGGAAAAAAAATAAGATATTGGAAAAATAGCGTAACATTTTAAATAGTTGTGTATGGACGATGTCACCTAAGTAAAATCAAATCAAAGTATAGTTACCCAATTAAACAAAATTGAAGTAAAACTACCAATAGGAAATTGGATCAAGTTTGATTTGATTGTGTCCCAAATTATATTTCATCAACGAAATAATTTAATAAAATGTTCACCGTAGAAAGAATTTTTTAAACACAAAATAAACAAAATCCATGTTTTTATATCATTCCAACGTCACTTTGAGAAGTTTAGTGGTTAAAACTCGATCAATTTAAAGATAGTGAGCAATGACTGTCAAAATATAGTGAACAACCAAATACGCATTGTGTATGTGAACTGTCAATTTTTCCTAAATGGGCATACAACAGTGATGGGGTGCCAATTGTGAAATTCATATGTCATGTCAGTTATTTCTAGAGTTGGCAATAACTCGGCTCGACCCTTTAACCAACAAGCTCAGATCGGCTTGTGAGCCACGTGAGCTCATGAGTTGAGCCGCGAGTTCGCGAGCTTTTTGAATTTTTGTTTTTTACTTTTTCACGTTTTTTTCAAATTTTTTTTATTTTTTCATGAGCCCACGAGCCGAGCTTTTTAAAAATTGTAGCTAAAGACGATAACATTTAAAAAAAATCGATTTGCAAAACATATAAATAGAATTAAGTTAAAAGAAAAAAGAAGACAAGAAAAAACCGGGTTTTCTCTCTCCTTTTAGTTAAAGTTTTAAGTGATTCAATTTTTAGTATATTTGAAAATAAAATTAATGTTATTACAAGATTTCATATATGAAAGAGGTAGTCTTGTTAAATTAAGATCTTCTTATGAGTTTTTACTTCGTAACTAAGTAAAAATAAATAAATCATTTTTTTTAGAATGACAATAAGAAATTATTTTGTTAAACTTTACTTGTATCAGCCAATTACTTTCTAAAACGGTTCAACTGATATTCAAAAGTTGTTCAATAATAATCAATTACGTAAGAAATGTCACGGTAAACCATAAAAGTTTTAGTAACGACTCGATTGGTGAAATAGTATGTCTCCCCCAAAAGCATGTTTTTACTAATCTATGTGTTGATTAGATAACCCATAATGACTATTTGTGATAATAATTTTGATAAATTGAACTCTTATATGAATTATGTTCTCCCCATTCTAGCTCTAATCCACCAATTCATAATTAATGGAAGAAGCTTTGCACGCGACACCTCATAAAAATATTGTCTACAAATCAACGTCTCATCTTGTCTTCATTGAGATAATTCCATGGAGAGACGCAATTGTCAATTTTATGATAATTTTATATTTCACTTAAACCATTTCTAACGATGGCGTCTCTTGAAAAAATCGCTTTCAGAAAATCATAAAAATTCTTAAATGTTACATAATATTTTCACATCGCCGTCAAACATTGACCACAAGTTTTAAACATTTAAAACTTGACTATCATTTCATTAGTTGTTAAAAGGTTGTCAAACAAGCGTTAAACACATGCCTAAATCTAAACAAGTTACTGCTGTCCTTATAAAAGCACTACTATGGGAGTCTTTTGAAAATATTCTTTCAAGAGCTTGATAAGGTATTTCTTCAACAAATGAACACGTCATGTTACATTTTCAGGGAGAGTCTTGTTAAATGCAGTTGTTCATTCTTAACAATTTTGTATTCCATTGTGTACATGTAATTACACTTGCAACCATGAAAAACACAAGACACTAATGTATATTTATTACGCATATTTTTTCCTATATCAGAGTTTATGCTTGGAAAAATAATAGAGAAGGTGATCTTCCAATGAGAACACGAAAAGACAGAAATTCTACTACAAGTACAAGGGGTGAGATCTACTGTCCAATTTACTACCCACCCTAATACAAAACTATGTTGACACAAAACATGCACGGTGACCAACTTGTTTAGAACACGAATTGAATGTGATATCATTTTCGTAAAATATGTCACTACGTGATTTTAAGTATTTTACAACATAAATAATTGATTATGTGATTGAAAATTTATTTATATATGGCATGTTTGAGCCTCATTTTTGGTATATAATGCATTATGAAATAATAGATTGATACAGAATATGTGATTAAAAAATAAGGAAAAATTTTGAATTTACTGTGTAATATTATTTTAATGAAGAATGTGTGGTTGAAAAGGAAAAAAAAAATATTTTATAAAAAATGAGGATTAAACAATGGCATAAATTTTAAAAGTCCAATGGAAATATTCTTTAATAAATAAAAGTGAATATTGTTGTTAAATTTTAAGTAGCAATTATTTTAAAAAATAACTAAAAAAGTAACCATTATTTCTTCTTGTCCATTTAAAAAATTCCCTCAAAATCACAGTAATTATGGCAGCAAGCCCCAGAACCCTTCTCTCTCTCTCTCTGATACGCACATTCAACCCTGCGAGGTATTTTCTCCATTAAAGATCTCTTTCATCGCTTTACCTAGCATGAATCTCTGATCTGTGCTACGGAATTTGTATTACTAAACTTTTTATCCAATTCATTTTATGTATCCATAGAAGTGTAAGTTGTTTTTTAGTCGTCTTCTTTTTTCAAGATTTTAGTACCCGTCGAGATCTTACTGCGAAATTTTCATCTCATATTTCATTCAAAATGGATTCTTTTATTGAATCCTTGCACGTTTCGCTCTTCATTTCTTGCTAATTTTTTAAAATTGGATTTTAGGGCCTAAACAAAAATTTAGGGCTTTGCAGTTTTTCGTCCAAAGTTTGATTGTATCTGTCAGTAAACTTTTTAATAATACGTTTTTGCACGCTACAGGTAGCATATGTGTAAGGTTTGTTGAAGGTTTGAACGTTAACCCTTCCGGCTATGGTTTGTATAACTGCATGACATGATTTTAATTTTGTATATAACTGTAAATTATCAGAGAAAAGTGTGTTCTTTTATCTTTGTGGGACACAAAAAGAACGAAATCGAGTAGGGGGATCTGGAAACTTTTGTAATTTAATTGTGGTTTAGTGTTGATCAGAATCTGTAATAAGACTGTTGTGTAGTGGTTAAATGGATCAAGGTTTAGGTTCAGATTCGAATCCTTCATTGGGATCAATTGATAAATCTAGGGTTTTAGATGTGAGACCATTGAGATGTCTTGTACCTGTTTTGCCAAACCCGCCTGGCATGTCTTCAGTTTCGACCCCCCAACCCTCACCCTTCGTTTGTGTGCCACCTACTGGTCCTTTTCCACCTGGGATCCATCCATTTTACCCATTTTTGATTCCCAACGATTCTCAACAGAATCGGAACCCACACCCATCTGGTGTTTCAAATCCGCTAGGGAATCGTACTTTTGGTAATTCTATACCAGCTCCCATTCCATTGAATTCATTTAGAACACCAACACCCCAAGCAAATGGGGGCACTCGGCAATCTGAGAAGGGCTCAGAACCTGTAGTTTTGGACGATGATGGTTATAGTGACTCGCTGAATCAGAGTGGCCAGCATGTAAGTGGATTTAGTGTGCATGTAATTGACACAGAGGATGCCAGTAATACTAGGAAGCGAAGGGGGCGTCCAAGGAAGAGCAGAGGTGAGATTGGATATAACAACCCTGGTAAGAGCAGAGACGAGCATGGAGATATCTTCGATGTTGAATCACTAGTTAATAGATTCTTAACATCCTTTAAGCTTAAGTACTTCGATGATGTTAGAAGAGCTAATGGTGACAAGGAGACAGTTGATACCATACTCTTGGTTTTTGATTTGCTTCGGAGAAGGCTTACCCAACTTGAAGAAGTGAAGGATATGTCTCCAGGGATTAGTAGACGTCCAGACCTGAAAGCTGCTTCACTCTTGATGACCAAAGGGGTTCGGACAAATAACACAAAGAGGATTGGTCATGTACCTGGGGTAGAGGTTGGCGATATTTTCTTCTTTAGGATGGAGCTCTGCATCGTCGGAATACATACTCCAAGTATGGCTGGGATAGATTATATGAACGTTAAAATTACTGTGGATGAAGAACCTGTGGCTGTAAGCATTGTTTCATCTGGAGGATATGATGATCAGGGAGATGATGGGGATGTCTTGATTTACAGTGGCCAGGGTGGAGTGCAGAGAAGAGATGGACAAATGTTTGATCAGAAACTTGAAAGGGGAAATCTTGCTCTAGAAAACAGTTTGCATCGTGCAAATGAGGTTAGAGTAATCCGAGGTATAAAGGATATTGCCGGTTCAAATGGGAAGATCTATGTTTACGATGGCTTGTACAAAATTCAGGAGTCATGGACAGAGAAAAACAATTCTGGATGCAATGTTTTCAAGTACAAGTTGGTTAGAGTACCTGGGCAACCTGAAGCTTTTACATTGTGGAAATCAATTCAGCAGTGGAAGGATGGAACTGCTCCGAGGACTGGGGTCATCCTTCCTGATTTAATTTCAGGAGCAGAGACTCAGCCTGTCACTCTTGTGAATGATATTGATGATGAAAAGGGACCTGCTCATTTCACATATATTCGTAATCTCAAGTACTCCAAACCTTTTTCCACTCCTAAATCTTTTTCGGGCTGTCAATGCATCGGTGGATGTCAACCAGGTCATGTCAGCTGCCCTTGTGCTCAAAGAAACGAGGGATATCACCCCTATTCATCTCTCGGGGTTCTTCTGACTGACAAACCCTTAATACATGAGTGTGGAGCGACCTGCTCATGTCCTCAAAACTGCCGGAACCGAATGTCTCAGGCTGGTCCGAAAGTCCGTTTGGAGATCTTTAAGACAAATGACAGAGGTTGGGGACTTAGATCTTGGGATCCCATTCGTGCTGGAGGTTTTATCTGTGAGTATGCAGGTGATGCCGTAGATACATCTACATTAGGTGATATTGGGAATGAAAAGGAAATTAATTACATTTTTGATGCTACTCGTTACTATGAGCAGTTGGAAGCTGTGCATGATGATTCTGATGGTTCTACAAAAGTCCCCTTTCCCCTTGTTATAAGTGCAAAAATTAATGGCAACGAAGCTCGATTCATGAATCATAGTTGCTCACCAAATGTGTTCTGGAAGCCAGTTTTACGTGAAAGTACTAATGAGTCATACCTCCATATTGCTTTCTTTGCAATCCGACACATTCCTCCCATGCAAGAGCTGACGTTTGATTATGGGATGGTTCAACCTGAGCAAGGAGACCATGGCAGAAAAAAGTGCTTATGTGGATCTGGGAAATGCAGAGGGTACTTCTATTGATGACATCCGGTGAAAAAAATGGCCTTTGTGCTTGAGGTCCGTGGGAAGGTTAGAAATTTATTATTTCTCATATCTTTGAATTATTTTAATTGATTGCATGCTCCCAATAAAGATGCTTTTGTTCTACATATTTTCCTTCTAGAAATGCTTGATTGTTGCCCACAGTCTGTTTATCTAGCAGAAATTTGAAAGAGAAGTCAAGAATTATAATGCTCTGTTTGCCTAGGACTTTTTAGTAATATTTATTGAAATCATGTGAATTTTTTAACTCAGCAGAGCAAAATAGTTGTTAAGAAAAGATAATATACACTTTTAGACTTTCTCAATCAAATAAAATTCGAAACTTTAAAAAACTTTCACATTTTGAAATTCTTGAGAGGTCAATTTCTTTTAAACCAACAAGTTCCGTGGAACTTGGACCCAAGTTTAGGTGTTATAGTGATTATAATAAGCGTGCATATTTTTGTTTTCAGTATCTTTGAAGTGTAGAAGTTACACAATTAATCTGCTGACTGATCAAATGCTTCTGCAATCTCTTCAGGCATGATGTTCTCAGCAAGAAAATGTAGTTTCTGACAGGTGATCGATCTACTTAATTGGCTATTTAAATTTAGCTTTTGGTTACCAAGCTACATCCATTTTTACTCAGTTCCCGAGTTGTTGATGGTAGGAAAGAGCTCGTCTTAGTCTGTAATATTTAATGTTGTTGTTCGTGTGCAATTGAACCCAAATGTTATTCTGCTGCAGCAGACCATTACTGTTGTATTTGTGTAATTCAACTGAAGTTCCCTTTTATTGGGAATAATGCTTAGTTTTTTTAGATCGTAATGAAGTTTAAGAATAGTAGCTTGGAACTCGTAGGAACTTTTTTTGAAATGAAGGGGTGTGTAGAATTGATGAGGCTATCATGTGGAATTGTGTTACGCTTCTAATAGTAGCTTGGAACTCGTAGGAGCTTTTTTTGAAATGAAGGGGTGTATAGAATTGATGAGCTATCATGTGGAATTGTGTTACGCTTCGTTTTGCAGCTTCCTATGAAGTGGTCAAATAAAAATACATGTTTGATAATGTTGGATTGGACGAGATGGATGAGATTATATGATATACTTTTCCTCTCGATTACTGATCGACCTATTAAGTTGACAATAATTTCCCTCCATATAAAAGAAATCAGGGCGAGGTTCCCCCTTTTCCTTGTGGAGAGAACAACATACAGGGATGTGAGTTTCAAAAACAACATTGTAACCGTGATATTCTACAGTGGCAAGTTGATGCAACTTTCAACTAAATTGTGTGTTCTTTACTAGCTTTCGCCTTTTAATTTCGTGTAATTATATTTCTTAATAATACGGATTTAAATGTTCAGTTGGAAACACATTATTCACGTCGTTTTATATTTTAAATTTTTTATTAAATTGCCGTCAAATTGTTAATCGCAAAATATATATTCAAGCACTTGTGTATGTTTGGTACATGGATTATTCTCATACCGCATGGACAAATAATTCTCGTGTTTTCCTTGCATAATGTTTTTTGTCGCTCATCTAAACCAACAAAAAATTGTGTGCGGAAGGTGACATGACTGCTGTAGCAATTTTTTTTTTTTAAGTTACTATTGCCACGCCTTGTAAATAAATCACATTTTTAGCACAGAAAAAGAAAAGAGAGAGAGGGAAAAAAGAGAGAAAAATTCTAGTACACGGAATTCTTATAACAAATTATTATTTGATTCAATTTCTACAATCTTATGCTAATTACATTCAGTTACATTTTTGTTTAATTATAAAAAATTAAAGAATAATGTTATTTATTATTATAATGATAGAATATCGATAGTTTACATGGAATAATGAGATTGAATAGTTCAATTTTTATAAGAGAGAGGAGAGGTAATTGTGAGCAATAATGAATTGTCACGTAATCGTTTATCATAGCGATGATAAATAACATTGCTCAAATTTAAAAGGTATTAAACAAAAGTCTAGTATTTTCATTCTTGAAATTTTACCTGCGAAAAATGCGCTTGAAATTTTTAAATCTCTTCAAGCCAACCATTGCAACTTCTAAGGATAGTTAGAGAGAGACAGAGAGGGGGAGGGGACATTATTGGAGTAAATTGTGTTTCTTTCCTTCCTCTCGATGCTTAAACCAGGCCCCTCTAACAAAATCTTGGCGTCCTGTCACCCATTAATGGATATTATTTTGCATTTGAAATGAAATAATATATAGGAAAAGAAGAATTAATAAACATTGTGTTCTTGATGGGTGGGACCAAAATTCATGATTTTGCTCCTTCCTCCAAATTCATGGATTCTCCCAGATCCAAGAAAAGGGCCAAAAGGCTTTACCAAGTCTGGCAAGGTCGCAATGTAAGCTCCTCTTCTTAAGACTTGTTTATGTGATTTTTATTGTTTCTTGGATTGTCATTTCATTTAGTTTTTTCTGTTGTGATGCAAGAAAATCCATCTATAATGATTGTGATATTGCAATGTACAGTAGAACCTGAAAGTTAATTGGTGGAACATGTTAAAAGAGGAAGAGGGGTAGCCAAAAATAACATGGCCACTGGCCAGCGGGACTTGCTGAAGATTTATTTTTTTCCTTTGGATCCGTCCATTGATATAGCAATGAACTGAATGGAGTGGTAGAAAGAATTCATGTAATTGATGCTAAATTTATTGGGAAAAATACTCAGTTTTTTGACGGTGTGAGCAAGACATTTGTCCATGCAAGGTGAATACTAGGATGGATGGGCCTTGTGTAATGAACTGATAATCCCAACATAATTTTCTCGTTTAGTAATTCATGTGGTGTGTATATATGGTATGTTCTTACGAGTAAATGATCTAAAACCTTGCTTTGATTTTATAACAATCGATAATATATCCACAATAAGAACCTTGTAAGAATCTCGTTTAGTAAGACCTGTGGTAAGCTGGATATATAGATGAAGAATCATACTTTTGTAGTGGTCGTATAGAATGTAGATATAATTATTAACATTAGTATTCGACAGTGAATTCTTCTCTAAATATGGAAAACTCTTGTTAAACTCATTCAAATTCATACATTTACTGAAATGGCTATGCGAGGTCATTTAGTGAAAATCCGTTCAAATCTAAGTGAACCTAATTATAGCCACTGCCCTCTTTAGAAGTGATACTAAATCTTGGAATTTGGGAATTGTGCTGATCAGTCTGTCTTCAGCAAAACCTCACGTTTGGTTTTCTGGCATGGAGTATTTTCCAAGTAAGGATTGAAGCAAAGCTAGAAGGCAGACATGGGGGACCAATAAACAAACAATAATATCTTAAATAAGTTTTTTTTCCTTCTTTTCGTTTTTTGGTTGGTGGGGGCGGGGAGGAGTTAGTACAATGATCAGAATTTGACTTCGTGGATGGATTAAAGAAATGAGAGGAGGTCCATCACAATCGCCCTTCAGTGCAAGAAAGAGTTTTTGGGAGCAAGTCTACAAGCCATTGAAGTGAGAGCACCAAGAAAGCGGGAGAGGCATATGAGGTTTTCTTCTAAATACAACGCAAAATGAGGGCCTAACGAACTGAGAAACACGTTCGTGGAGAAAGTGGAAGAGTTTTTGTAATGAATAATTTCAGTTATTGAGAATTTTATCGCGGAAAGCATTTGTCATCAGATGACAACTACTGCTTTCAAATGGAAGTGTTTTGAATTCATGGTTTGCGAAAATGAAATAGCAGGGTATTGACCCACCTGTTCTACAACAAAGCTTAGTTATTCAGAGACGTTGCAGCTTTCAAATATGGAAGTTAGGATTAGCAGTAAATTTAATCTTCTACATCTTGCAAGGTTGTACTTTTCATTTAATTTTACTAGAGTTACTCATTGCTGCATAGTTGCTCACTTGAAGTATATTTGAATTTGAAGCATTAATAGAAACTCTTTTTGATTTGAGACAACATTGATGAAAATTGCAAATGTCTGTTGGATGCACATAAAATGCTAAAAACTCTTTTGTGAATGATAACTGAATTTGATAATTTGAGGTTTTTATTCGACAAATTTATGAATAGATCAGAAAGAGAACTTTCACCTCTTTCTGTTTTCCTTTTCCAAATGCTCTTACCGTTTCCTTCAATGAGCACACTCGTCAAAAAATATTTAACTTCAGGAATGATTGTCAAACAAGACTATACATTACATTGTTTTCTTTACAAAATAGAACTTCTGTATAGAAAAAAGTACAGTTTCACCTTCTATAGCATTTTTTTTCTGTTTTTTTTCTCTGGCATACACTTTGCTAAAGTGAATATTTGCAGATTTTAATTATGAGTTATGCTACATGTACATCCTTTTTTTTTACATAATCTTTTACCTACACTCACACAATAGGATGTGGGGACCACACATTTGAGAGTTTTTTATTCACGTGGGCACCGCGCGCATGTGACAGGGTGGCACATTTTCAGTAAACCCCATTCGGTACAAATAGAATTATCCTTTAATTATCCCTTAAAACTGATTGGCGCTTTAGGACTTTAAACACTTCTAGTTGTCTGTAGGCATGCTGCAATTATTGTATGTTCAGGGAATACATCTCTTCATTTGTGGTGCTACTGGCAGAATTTCTCATGATATTCATCACAGGATAAGAGATGAAGTCTTTGTTGGAGGATTATAAATTTTCTATTCCTATATTACTTAAATATGATGCTTTGAATGATATAAGCATTTTCATTGTATCTAAGCTCAATTGTTACTAATGTAACTCATAATACAACAATTATAAATTTCATTCCTCCAACGTTTCAGAAATTTACGTGCGGTGGGAGATTGATCTTTGGTCCCGATGCATCATCCCTTTTTTTGACAATCTTCCTGATAGGAGGCCCTGCATTAATATTCTGTATCAAGATGCTTGTGAGGATTAAAGAAGTTGACTTCTTGTACGGGCATATTGTGTTGACAATAGGATTTATCCTCACAGTTTTGGTGGGTAAACTGATTATTTTCGAAAAAATATTATTGTGTTTAGAAACTTAAAACACTGACTTTTTACAGGATTTGATTTTTCTCTTCATAACATCTGCAAGAAATCCAGGAATAGTTCCTAGGAACTCGTGGCTGCCTGAATTTGACGAATCATCTTATTCCTCTTCATCTGTAGATTGGATCAACGGTGCAAGTCCTGATATAAAATTACCCAGAACAAAGGATGTATTTGTCAATGGGCACATGGTTAAAGTGAAGTACTGTGACACTTGTTTTTTATATCGTCCACCACGTGCATCTCATTGTTCAATCTGCAACAATTGTGTCCAGAGGTTTGATCACCACTGTCCATGGGTGGGGCAGTGTATTGGACTTGTAAGTAATTTGTGTAAACTTTATGCTAGATGTTCTCTTTCATTTTACAAAGTAACGTTTTATTAGAACTAAGGTTTCCCAATTTACATTTGTCTTCAATTCTGTCATTTATCTACAAAGTAAAATAATAAAAAAAAAAAATGGACTAATAACTTTTTCATTCATCAATTTGGTGCACATTTGAGTTCAGTCATTTATCGCTGGTATTTTATATCTGTTGCCTACCCCAAATTTATTGGGAAGAAGGCTTAGTTTGAAATGTTCGTATTTTTATCAACAAATTTACATATTATCCTCCAGTAGCATATTAGGGAGACTTTAATTTGCACTTCCAGTAGTCTTATAGCAATTTCAGTTCTGTCTTGTCTCCGCGTCACAACTAACAGTCGCTCAATTATTAAGTAGCACCATTTTCAATAAAAGATATCTTTAGCAACATGTAAACATTAATTTGTTGATCCATATACCGGACTTTCTTAATTCTAATGCACATAAATCTGTAAATAATAATGTAATGAGCCTTGGAAGAGAATTCTAACAGATCGATTTCAATTTCAATTGAGGTTTTCAAATACCTAAAATATTGTTATTTGTGTCGTGCACATCTCACCATTCAAGTACCCTTCTTTCTCTTTGATTTTTTTGTAGACTATATATGGTAAATATGGGAGCTCATTTATTGCATGAAGACACATTGAATAATGCAAGCTTACTACATTTGTCCTGTTTCTTTCGATTGGCTCTTCAAAATATCCCTTACACTGTTCAAAATGTTGGAAAGTTCTCAAAATAGTTTTAAGTGGTGGAGTATTAAATAGCAAATGATAAGTACTTGCAATTTATAAATTTGATGTAGTAAGGAAAACAGACATAGAATTACTATTTGGTGATGTTTTGTTTGGCACAAACAAGGCTAGTGATTTTGTTATGGTTGCATTCAAATTAGCAATCTTATGATGCTTCATCGCTCAACTGTCATCAGAGTTTGCAAAATTCTCCATGGCATGTTTGAAGCTTGGTGAGGTGGAATGGACAATACCACACACTATTAGATTTTATTAAAAGTTATAATGTTGTTCATGGTACTGCTTAATAAACAAGCTTTTAGTGTACTCGACTGAAATCATGTACTATCGACTAAGAAATAAGTCAGATTTTGCCATTTTCAAATATTTTGCTAGTCTACAGTGACTATTTGGTTCCTTCTGTTTCTTGAAAAAAAAATTAACTTTTTAATTGTCTATGTTGATTTTTGGTTGCAGCGCAACTATCGGACGTACATATTGTTTATATCGACATCAACAATCTTGTGTATATATGTTTTCACATTTACTTTAGTGAACATACTTAAGGAACCAGGCAGCATGTGGGGTATCTTGTCGAGGGATATAATGTCTGTCGTTCTATTAGTGTACTGCTTCATTGCTATGTGGTTTGTAGGCGGCCTGAGTGTCTTCCATTTCTATCTTATCTGCACCAACCAGGTTAGCTTCTTTCTCTTAAAAGACAAGTCCCATTTCATATTCTAACGTGTTGTGAGTTCTTGTCAACTATGCGTTTATGAATTTCCTGCTAAACTGTTACAAGCCCTATGTTTGCTTCAATTGCTTGCATAAATGCAGATTTTGTTCCTTAGCAAATTCTTTGAGATTGTAATCAATGTTAAAAATATATTTCAAGAACTGGATTGGTGAAAGCTGGAATTAAGGATCTAACTTCACCATTTGGGGACATGTTTTGTGAAATGTTGAGGAGGACCCCAAGAGTCTCTACTGAGTCCCATTAAAGACAGAATGCAAGATCACCCACTTGCTGTTAGAAAATTTAGCTGTTTTAACTTTTAACTTTTCTTGATGGTGCAGTTCATGGGAATTCACCATCAAACATCCAGCGCTTGATTTTGTTAGTACGATGTAGAATAATTTCAAATTACCCTTGAGTTTACAACTTTTTGTTGGTTAAACTCGTATTTCGCATTTCCACATCAGAAACCAATTTTCTGTCATACTGGTTTGAAGCTGTATGACAAATCAAATAACCACATTAACAGTTGCAGAAAACAACCAATTTCAGGGGGGGAATTCTGCAGTAATGATAATGAACTATAGACAAAAATATAATGCATTGTTCCTCTAGTGATCCAGTTGTTGAATCCAAACTTCAGTTTTGTAGGGCGAGTCTTGCTTGAGAATCTGTTGTTTTTAGTTCACTTACTACCCTTATATATATAGTAATCTTGGAGTAGTTCTGGCTTTTATGGTATAGAAGTCCAACAGTATATTCCAATTTATTTATTTTTGTTCACAGACGACATATGAAAACTTTCGGTATCGGTATGATAAAAAAGAAAATCCATATAACCAAGGGATGATAAAGAACCTCAAGGAAATATTTTTCTCTAAGACGGCTCCATCTCTGGTAAATTTCCGTGAATGGGTGATTGTAGAAGATGAATCAATTATAGGATCCATTACAAAAAGAATTGGAGGGGATATTTCGAACTCCATGGGGAAGAAAGACCTGGATCCTGGTATTAATGGCAAGGATGGTAAGCGGCATAATATGGATTATAATTGCATTGAGGACAGTTTGAAAAAGGGAAATGTTATGCCTGACCCTTTCTTCCATCCGGGTCAAGAAGAAAAACTTGCTACTGGAGATGTTACTTTTGACAATGAAGGGACTGAGGCTAGCTCCCAGGGAAATTCATCTGCAGTGCTTCAGAGGTAAAAGGTAATTTATTTCTGTGCTGAAAACACTGTAAGCGAAGTTTCATGTATGTTAGTTAACGGAGAGCTTTATTTTATTTAGTGTTGTTTGATCTTTGTTTTTGCCAATTTCTTGCCTTCTTTTGTACTTTCCTGCACTTTTTCCTTTGGCCAATTTGTAATCTCTCATTTTTCTTTTGTAGGGTGAAGGTTTGAAGATTGTACAATATAAGTAACTCAAAAGTTCACAATTATCGAACATAATCACTTATTCTACAGAGGGAAAGGAAGAAAGGTGACCTCTCTATGGAATTCATTTTGCTAGATTTCCATTGTGATTTTGTTGAAGGAAAATACTATACATGTTTAGAAGAAGGGATGTGGTAGAATAGGTCTGATCGCTTTTTTCGTTCCCTTTTTTTTCAGGTTCAAAATTTCATTCCATGGAAACTTTTTTTCTTAATTCTGTCGCTCCCAGAAAATCTTATCAAGGATAGTTGATATGCGATTTTTTTATGTAGACAAGAAAAATATATTTGTTATGCTATCCTTGCACTAATTTTGAAAAAGTCTTCATTTCAAACAATGAGAGATGTTTCTTAATGTTAGCTTCATCCCTTGTATATTGGATAAGTAACTTTTTATTTATTTTGACCTTAAGATAGTAAATGATTTTATTTTTTACTTTGACCAACAAAAAATTATTTATTTTAAACTTATTTACTTGATTCACATGTTTACTCAAGCATGCAATATGTCATGAACATGAATATTTGGTTTGACATGAAAATTGTCGTGTTTGAATTATTATTCTAAGCCAAATGGACAACAAGAGTAAAAA
>CAIGRN010107669.1:0-30115 GCA_903798345.1 Fraxinus anomala | reverse complement strand
TAATCAACAAATAAGTTAAATAAATGTTAAATTCAAACTATATCGTTCAAGAAAAATCAAAATCATAATCACAACAAAAAACTAAACTTGTTAAAGATCACTTCGTCGGTGACTCGTTGTTGGTGGTTGTGTTGCCGACTATGAGCGGTGTTGTGGTCGAGTGGATCCCGACTGATATTTTTTTTCTTTTCTCTGCCGTGCTCGTGCAAATGATGGTATTTTTGGCTCTGTCGCTTAAATTCACAATTTTTTTAAAAAAAGTGGTCGAAGGCCAAAGTGGAAAAATGATCCGGTCAATCGACCATTTCCACTTATTTCCTCGTTTGGAATGGAATTAACTTATAAAAATGTCAGTTTTGGGCTATATTAGGCCCATTTCTTTGTTTGTAATTTTAAATTGAAAATTGAAAACATTAATGAATAATTATTATCAAAAATTGGTTATCATTTTATTTTTTATAAATGAATAAAATTAATCTAGTTTGACCACAGTTCGACCATTTGACTTTTGATCCTTTTCTTTTTTCGGATCGATGCCCGATTCAACCATTTGACCATTGATCATTTCTCTTTTCCAGGTCGATGCCTAATTCTATTTTTAAAATATTGATATTTAGAGGGCTAAGCGGTCCTCAATTTACATATGACGAATTTACCTTTTTGTGATTTATTTTTTCATGTTGTTTAGTCTATATCACTAGAAAACTATCATTTTTTTTTTTTTTTTTGTGCACGAGGATTTTTTTTTTTTTTAATTTACAAAAATGTCTAATTCCATATTTGTCAATTAAAAAGTGTCTAATTTTGATAACTTTTGCAAAATGGCCAAATTTAGTACTAAATTATCTATTATACCCTTAATGAAAAATTAAATAATTTTTTTTTCCAATTTGTCACGCATTTCGAGAAGAGAAATAGATTCGATGAGAAGTTACATTAAAATGACGTTTTCGATATTTTAAAAGTTGTTATCGATATTTGAACCACATTTATCTTGATACTTCATTTATTTAGAACGAAATTTCATCCAAAAATAAGAGTTGTCTATATTTCATAAAGTTCTTGACAATTAAAATGTAGTTCTCAATATTTTATACCTTTGTCAATGAGAAATATAGCATTTGTTGTGATTTGATATGTATACTTTTAAAATAAGTAGGGTAGGTTATGTGTCGAAATTTTATTGGCTTAGAAAATATTTAATTGTATGCACATTTTTTGTCTTTAGTGTGGAATTATAAATTATTAACAAGAGTATTTTGGTCTAAAATATTACAAAATAGACATTGAACAAATTTTGGATAATTTTACAAATGACCACGTGAAAGTGGACATTTTTTGTAATTTCCTCTTATTTGTTTTCAAAACAAAAATCATTATAATCAAAGCAGATCAAAGTTAAGCTTCACGGTAAATCCAATGCCTAGCTAGCACCTATCATTGATGTACATGACATTACAGGTCCACTGAGTGATTGTGGACTAACATGTTGATGTAGGACAATTAGATTTGGAGTTTGAAGAAGTGATGGATAGAAAATTGGCTAAAAGAGCTGCTGCTCCGAAGAAACGGGCATAACTTTTAGCTTGGGTGTTAGATTTTCTACTATAATATGTTTTCGGAAAGAGTTTACAGTGCTCCATATCGTCCCAACTCGGGGTTCCCCAGTTGAGGTCGTTTCCATCCTCAAATTCGCTGCTTTAGACATGTTGGCGGGTAGTTGAAGTTTTCTCCTTTTTTTTGGTTTTTGTGTTTTTAGTTGTTTGATTTAATGGATATCTATTTGGTCTTTTTGCTTAAATCAGGGTTTCCAAAGACTAATTAAAGGCTCTTTGTTATTAGAATAAAACATTATTCGTTTTAGTTTGCTATTATTTTCTGGTGGATTCCAGTTTTACGAACTTAAGATTTACGCTAGTAAACCTTTGAACTTCCGTTCTACGTTAAGTGGTATCAGAGCTCTGGATTTGCCTTGTTCGATGGCCAATAACGAAGCCAGAAGAGTTAACCCTTGCAACGCTGGTCGTAAGGATACCAATGCCGATTTATGGGAAACAATTGAGGAGTAACGACAGAGAGGTTGGAGGCTATGCTACAGCAACTGTTGGAGCGGCAACCTAATCCCAACGCCCTTAATGTCAATGCTCCTACCCCTGCCAACAGGGATGGAGTCGAGGGAGTTGCCCTTGACCGCCCTAGAGGTGGACGTTCGCCTAGAGCAGCGAGACCTGTGCAATTTGAAGATTTCAGTGACCAAGATTCTAAGGAGGACTTTGCGAGTTACCCAGGGAATCATCAACGAAATCGAAATCAACCTGACTATAGGATCAGCACAAACATATCGTTGTTCTATGGAAAATTACAGATTGAAGAGTTCCAGGACTGGATTTCCGAGGTTAAGAGATTCTTTGAGTTTACTGAAGTCGTGGAAGAACAACAAGTCAAGCTGGTATTGTATAAGTTAAGAAGCGGGGTTGCTGTCTGGTAGGAGAAGTTGCAAATGGATAGACGACGTCAAGACAAGACCTCTATACGACCCTGGAGGCGAATGAAATAACTTATGATGAACAGGTTTTTACCTCCAGATTATAAACAATTTACTTTTCCAGAGTTTTCAGAATTGTGTGCAAGGTACAAGCTGTTGCAGATTATACTGAGGAGTGGTCTAGGCTATCAGTTCGTAACAACATAAATGAGACCGAGGGACAACAAGTTTCCAGATAAATGGGGGTTGAAGTCGACCATTCGAGATAAGATTGGACTGCAAGTAGTTTGGACAGTAGATGAGGCGCATAACATGGCCTTGAAGGCGGAGTTAATGGAGAAAATGCGTTGATAGTCGCGCAATTAACAAGATAACTATCAGATACAGCTTTCCAGTTCTGAGATTGGATGACATGCTAGATATGTTGGAGGGTTCGAAGTTCTTCTCCAAAATCAATCTGCGAAGTGGCTACCATTAGATTCAGGTCAAACCTGGTGATGAATGGAAGACAGCTTTCAAGACAAAGGATGGACCCTATGAGTGGTTGGTTATGCCTTTTAAGCTGTCCAACGTGCCTAGTACTTTTATGCAGCTTATGAACCAGGTATTGCAGCCATTTATTGGAAAATATGTAGTCGTTTATTTTGATGACATATTGATTTACAGTCGGAGTAAGGAAGACCATATGGAGCATCTTCGAGCTGTGTTAAAAGTGTTGTCCGACAACAAGCTATTTATTAATTTTAAAAAGTGCATTTGGCTGACAAGACTATTGTTATTCAGGGAGTATGTAGGCAGTTCGGAGGTATATTGGTTGATGAAGAAAATGTGAGAGCCATTCGTGATTGGCCTACACCAAAGATGGTAGGAGAGGTAAGGAGTTTCCATGGGTTGGCGAGGTTTTATCGTCGATTTGTTAGAGATTTCAGCAGTATTGTGGCTCCCATTACAGAGTGTCTAAAGAAGGGTAAATTTCAATGGAGGAAGCAGCTGACACGGGTTTCGCAGTCATCAAAGAAAAATTATGCACTACTCTTGTTCTGGCTTTACCCAGTTTTGAAAAATTATTCGAGGTGGAGTGTGATGCTAGTGGAATTGGGATTGGAGTAGTTTTGTCACAAGAGAAGAAAACAGTAGCCTTTTTCAGTGAAAAGCTTAGTGATGCACGTCGTAAGTGGAGTACCTATGACCAAGAATTTTATGCCATTGTTCGTGCTATAAAGCATTGGGAGCATTATCTGATTCAGCGAGAATTCATCATTTACACTGATCACCAAGCTTTGAAGTATCTGAACTGCCAGAGGAGTTTAAGTAATATGCATGCTCGGTGGTCAACCTATTTGCAAAAGTTTCCTTTTGTTCTAAAACACAAATCGGGTGTTCTGAATAAGATAGCACATGCTTTAAGTCGGCGTACAAGTTTGCTGGTTACTATGCAACAAGAGATTATTGGGGTTGAGTTTCTGAAAGAATTGTATTCCGATGATGAAGATTTCACCAAGGTATAGGAAAAGTGTGTTCTGAAACAAACAGAGGGAGAATTTCATATGGTCGATGACTACCTGTTCCGTGGCAATCAGTTATGTATTCCGCATAGCTCTTGATTTTGTTTTAGGACTTCCACGAACTCGGCGTGGAGTAGACTATGTGTTTGTTGTGTTTGACGGGTTCTCCAAGATGGGGCACTTTATCCCTTGTCGAAAAACATCTGATGCGTCTCATATTGCTCAACTATTCTTTCGTGGGGTGGTTCGTTTACATGGAGTTCCCTAGTCCATTACTTCTGAAAGGGATTCGAAGTTCCCTAGCCATTTTTGGGTTACATTGTGGTGACGGATGGATACTACTCTAAAATTCAATAACACTACACACCCGCAGACTGACAGGCAGACTGAGAATCTAAACCGAACACTGGGAAATTTAATTCGAAGCATTTGTGGTGATAAGCCAAAACAGTGGGATGTGGTACTAGCTCAAGTTGAGTTTGCATATAATAATGCAGTTCACACTGCTACTGGTAAATCTCCTTTTGCTTTAGTGTATTTGAAGCCTCCTAAGCATGCGTTAGACTTGGCACGTCTTCCGAAGGTTGCTGGAGCAAGTATAGCGGCCAAGAACATGGCTGAGCAAGTTCGTGATGTTCAGGCAGAAGTGAAAGCCCGGTTGGAGGGAAGGAATGCGAAATATAAAACTGCCGCAGATATCAAGAGGCGTGAGAAATTGTTTGCTGAAGGTGATCCGATTATGGTGTTTCAGCGTAAGGAAAGGTTCCCAGTTGGTTCCTATAACAAGTTGAAGCCAAGGAAATACAGACCTTACAAGGTGATCAAGAAGATCAATGACAACGTCTACGTGATCGACTTGCCGGCTGAAATGAACATATCTCATACTTTCAAAGTAGCTGACCTTTATGAGTTTTGTGATGATGTTCCTCTTTATCCGGATTATAACTCGAGGTCGAGTTCTTCACAGGTGGGGAGGATTGATGTAGGACAATTAGCTTTGGAGTTTAAAGAAGTGATGGATAGAAAATTGGCTAAAAGAGCTGCTGCTCCAAAGAAACGGGCATAACTTTTAGCTCGGGTGTCAGATTTTCTATTAAATATGTTTTAGGAAAGGATTTTCAGTGCTCCATACCTTCCCAACCCTGGATTCCCCAGTTGAGGTCGTTTCCATCCTCAAATTCGCTATTTTAGACATGTTGGCGGACAGTTGAAGTTTTCTCTTTTATTTTTTTTTTAGGTTTTTGCGTTTTAGTTGTTTGATTTAGTGGATGTCTATTTTGGTATTTTTGCTTAAATTAGGGTTCTCAGAGACTATTTAAAGACTCTTTGTTTCATAATAAAACATTATTCGTTTTGGTTTGCTATTATTTTCTGGCGGATTCCACTTTTACGAACTTAGGGTTCACGCTAGTAAACCTTTGAACTTCCGTTCTGCGTTACATGTCAATAAACATATGCAAATCATGAAACATAAATAGCAAACTAAGCCCCTTTTTTACAACTATATTTATTAAACTATTTTTTTAATATACTCATTTTTAACTATACATTCAAATAATAAAAAATTCTGCAAACAGGGGCTAAGAGAAATATTGCTAGATCAAATTAAACATATCGGAACTATTCGAATTTAGTTTCATTTGAACCAAGTTTGAGCATATATATTATAGAAATTCATCTAACCGTAGGATCCTAAACTAATTCATCTACTAAGCTTATCAAAAAATAAAAATAAAAATCAGAATTCTACAAAATAAACTACAAGCTTCCTATATCCTTAAAAAATTTAAACTTCTTTGAGCACAAGCCATCGGCTCATTGATCGGGGTTTTTGAGGACAGTACAAAGCGTAACTTTGTCTTCACCTCCTTCAAAAGACTTTCAAGTTAACATAAACTCAACAAGCTGATCTTTCAAGCGTTTTTAAGTTTTTTTTACCTACATACTCTTTCTTGGTCTACCAATCGTTTTAGCTCCCATGAAGACATAAGAGTCACAGCCACTCCTGGGCAATGCTGCACCACTATCCATTGCTAGACTGCACGGAACGATTTTGAGAAAATTAGTAGGGTGTGCAAACTGACTGAGACGTTGTAGAACTGACACTGTTTCGAACTTAAATGCAAAGCAAACCTCTCTCTGTCTGAAGTCCATTTTGAAGACAACATAGAGAAGGCACATATCTCAACCCAAAGTCACTGTTGTAATACAAAAGGAATCCCCCATTGCATGGACAGACGCCACATGCACAAGAGCCCTCTCAAAAAATATACTACATAAAGGCTAAAGCTAGCAGTTAACAAAGATGTTCCTAAAACTCTTAACTGTACCATGAAAATTAGCAATAAGAAGTAGCAGAAGATACTACAAAAATGTCTGGAATAAAAAAAATAAAAATAACCATGAGAAATATTGCTAGCAAGCAGGACGTTCGAATTCAGTTAAAAAGAAAATGAGCTAGATTGCCCAGTTGAAGTTCATATATATCACAGAAATTTATCTACAAAGCTTATCAACTACATAAACAACATTAGAATTATACAGATTAAAAATAGCACTGAGAATTATAACTACTACAAGCCTTTCAAAATCACCAAAATAGTTAACCTTCCATTAGCAAAGCCATTCGCACAATGCTCAGTGTTTTTTAAGGATAGACAAATAAGACACCAACTCCTTTCCAAATTACACCAACTCATCAAGCTCAACTTTCAAGTTTTATTACCTACACATTCTTTCTTGGTCTACCCCTCTTTTAGCTCCCGTTGAAGTCACCGGCACTGGTGTTGTCGGCGTCACATTGGGCGGCATGGGTGTACCACCTTCCACCTGTACACAGCCCGACCCAAACATGGGTGGCATCCAATTGGGATACCCATTACCACGCCGCCTCTTTCTACCATCAGAATTCCCCACCGTAAACCCCATTGGGAAGAACCCCCAACAGCAATAATAGGCCTCTTTTCCTGGCACCATAGGCGGCATCGACAAAATCTCAGCTCCAGTAAATGCCCTCTTACAATTCTGGCACCTGAAACAACACCCATCATATAATCTGGGATACTCGTATAAATTATAACAGTAAGGACATGCCGTCCAATAAGTACCCGACCCATTGCTTCCCAAACCACCGCCATTATCAGCATTACTACTATTGACGCCTTTTCTGTTGTTCGATCTGGTTCCACCACCACTTGCACCGTCACCCCTTGCGCTCCGTCTGACAGACAATTTCTGATGAAAATTGCCTTCATCCGGTTTCTTTTGCTGATGAAATTGCTGCCCATGTGGCTGCTGAGTGGGTTGTTTCTTCATAGCCACCAAATCGACCTTCGTGAAAGGGGAGAACTCATTGTCGTACAAGGGTTTCTTGCCGGGATCAGAGAGAACGGCCCACGCATCTGCCACGAGCCCGAAAGCCGACTCGGAGAAGGCAAACCGGTTTTTGTCCGGGTGGAGGAGGAGGGCGAGCCGCCGGTACTGCTTCTTGATCAGCTCGGCGTCTTCGGTGCGGTGAGGGACTTGGAGAATGGAGTACCAGTCATGGTGGTTGTTGACCAGTCTGTCGGCGGCTAAGAGGACATCGGCTACGGCTAAGATCTGTTCGGGTCCTTCCAAAAGCGGTTCGGTTTCCTGGGCTAAAATAGCGAAGTCTTTGGAGCCGCTGAGGTCTTTGCTCCGGAGCAGCTTTTCGGAGATTCCGAGGAGGCGTTCGGCTTCGGCTCGGGTGGTGGTGGTGTGATGTTCCATTTTTGTGTCTGAATTTGGTGTATGTGAAAACGACGGGATACTTTTATCGGGCTGGGTTCCTATAAAAGAGTAAGACCATGTTTGGCTACGCTTGAAAGTGCTTTTTCAAAAGTATAGACATGATTTCAGACCATCTCCAACCTTACATCAAAATTTGAGATAATACCATTTTAGCCCAAATCTTGCACCAAACTAAAAATTATCTCAAACCATTACACCAAATGAACAATGTTTAATCATTTTTTCTCTTTTTTTATTCTTAATAATTTATTTATTTGAAAAATTATTCTTTATATATTTTATAAATACATAAATTACTAAGGGTGTGCTTGATAGATATTATTGAAAAAAGAATGTATTTTAAATAGTGTTATGATAGAAAATATGTAATTAAAAAGTAAGAAAAAATTATTGAAGTGATGCAAAAAAATTATTTTATTGAAAAATGTGTGGTTAGAAATGAGTTTTGAAAGAATATATTTTTAAAGAATGTGTAAATAAATAATTACGTAAAATAATCTTGTTCTTTATATTTTAATTTTTTTGGTTACAATTTTAATTAATTCATTAATTATTGTTTTTTACATTATTAAAATTTATTTTAAATGCAAATAATAATAATAATAATAATAATAATAATAATAATAATAATAATAATAATAATAATAATAATAGTATTAAAAATTATATAACACAAATGACACAAATACCCTCCAANTTTGGTGCTACAATTTTACATTTGCACCACAATGATGCAAACTTTGGTGCCACATTGGAGATCATTTGCACTAAAATTTGGTACATTTTAGTATTTTGGTGTCTCCATTGGAGATGCTCTTAAAGCCCTTGTTTGATTCTCATTTTGGGGAAAAAAATACATTTTAGAATAGTGATATTTGAGAAGATGTGTGGTTAAAAAAGAAGGAAAAAATTTCAATTTAACCTTTGTTTGATCCCCTTTTTTTTCAAAACACATTTTTTTTTCAATCACACATTTTTCAATAAAATAATATTACACGCAAACAAAAAAAAAAAATTTATTTTTTAACCACACATTCTCTATCAATCTACTATTCTAAAGTAGATTTTTACAATAAAATGGGGCTCAAACAAGTTCTTATGTGTAAAATTATTTTATTGAAAAATACGTAATTGAAAATGAGTTTTCAAAAAATGATTTTTTTTGAAAAAATGGGACTCAAACAAGAGCTAAGCATGCCCTAGATTGACATTAGTAATGGGTAATCGCGCATGTACAATATTGCTTATAAAGAATTTTTTTTTCTCTTTTCTTTTACAACCATCATTTGAAACGGAACAATTGATCTCCTATTATAAACTAGAAAGAAAAAGAGACCAAAGGAAGGAAATTTATAGATTGTGTGTTTTATTAAGAACTAAAATCTCATATTTATAGGAAAGAATTAGGGATGCAATAGTAATAGAAACTAGATCTACAAGGATATAAAAGTCAATTATAAATTATATTATATTTATAACACTTCACTTTGAATGACTATTTATACAATAATTATCTCATGAAACATTATTTGGTAAAAACTCGATGGCACAAAAATGACAACAAATAAAAAAAAAGTAATAATAATTTGAAGTAATAAATTGTTGCTTCGTTAAAACATTATCAATAAAACCTAACGGGACAAAACTTGATCGAAGAAAAAAGAGGATTGTTACTTTACCTGGTTTCAATTCTTGTCTTATATGTCAATATTGATATCTTGTAGTCAATTATATTCAAAAAATTCAGTGGGACAAAACTTGATTGATGTAGTAACATGATAATTCAAAGAATAGGTCTCGTTGATCTCTTCGGGATATCATTGAACACATCAGACTATTATTTTGAGGGCGAATGTCTTCTATATTATGGACATTTATTACAAAAAGAATTTGCCTATTAAAACATTATTAGGAAAAATTTTAATGAAGGAAAAAAAGTATATTTATTCTTTTGAGTACGCTATCAAAGTTGTCTCATTAAAAATATTATCTAGAAAACCCAATAAAACAAAACATTGGTCAAGAAAAATGAAGTACAACACGTATTTACTATCCCTTATAATAATATCACTTAAACTATGTTTCAGTCATATTAAATCTTTCCAGGATAGTAATAAAATTTATATAAGATAAATTGTCTACAATCAGATTTATTACAAGCATATCAAATTTCATGCATTGTCATGCTAACAAGGTAGAGATTTGTGATTACATCCACCACATGATAATCCATCTATTCATACAAGTTTTCGCGAAATTCATTATGTAAAGAGTCGTACATTTCATATTACAACTTTATTTTTTTCATTTTCATTTCGTATAATCATACTATTTTTAGTGCTCAGACTGTAGATCCAAAAATGTAAGACTTTTCTTGTAAGTTTAATTTTATTAGAACCGCGTTCAGAAACTTCAGATTTCTTTAGTAAATTCAATTTTAGTATTGATCGCATCATTTTATTTGACCAATCATTATTTCGATCGATATGCTTCAACGAATTTATTTTGATTCCTTGTTATTTATAATATGATACAGTGCATCATATGCAAAAGTGTTGTCGACAACTTTTTTCTTTTCGATTATATTTCTTTCTCCATAATTTATTGATATATCTCAATTTTCAACATATCAAGTACTTGAACCTCTTTTAAAGTTTTATAATCTGTCATGTCTAAATATTCATCAAGAGTATATGCCACTTTAGCGTGACAATATTTGCTAATTACTCCCTTTTCGTTTAGAGATTTTTGTATTAGAATCGAATATCATCACGTTTCAAGCTTGCCATAGATATATCAAATATAATGCTAATGAATTATCCTCCTAAGACATCAATCGTGTTGGAGCATTTAAAGCTAATGTATGAGATATTGTTGATCCATTTAATCAGTAAATGCATCTAAATGAATTATCATTCGAATTTCTGGTTTGAATTATCTTTTGCAAGGATTTAGATAATGATGCATTTGTACATTATTTTCAACTTCTTAATTCCTACTTCTAATACTAAGAAAATTGTCCAGTCAGTTGAAAATTAGCAAACTGCTTTATAAAATATCATCCGTTATGGCTTGATATATTATGTAAGGATTCAAACTACTCATTTATTCTCAACTTCTTTACTTTTTATCTCAGTACATTGTGGTGGATCAATTTTACACATAAGTCACTATCAAAATAAATCGATGAAAAAAATTAGGTTTTGACCCTAAGCCAAGTTATAATGAGGAAAACTATTATATTAGCATGATGCATAATAGTATTTCCTAAACAGAAATGAGAAGTACTTTATTCTCAATTAAATTGATTGGAGGAGTTTAATAAGTAATAGTGTTAAATCATTTATCGATATTTCAAACAATACTTATTAAAATATTGAGATTTAGGATCAATAGTATTAACAAGACATGTGTCTTGATTATATAATCTGAAAATTATGCTCACAATTTAAATTTTAAACAGTAATTTCACAAGCTTTAGGATTCGAACATCATGCAATCGTCTAGTATATATATCAAATCTATTAGATACAAATAATATTTAGATAATGAACGTGGAGGATGATGGGGCCCATATATCGTCCTAATTAATTTTCAGAAATATAGGAAATTCAGTCCATATTTTAAGTAGTGACGATCAATTATCAATTTTCAATAAAAGGAACAAAGAACATATAGAAATTCATTGGGTTGAAGAATCCTCAAATTCTTCGTTAATTTTTAATTTGAATTCTCATTTTGAATTCATTTTTTTAATTCTAAAAAAAATGATTAACTATGATATAATCATATAAGAATTAACGCACATAACATGAGTTGTGTGTTTTCTTTTAGGGATAAATACAAATTCATAAATTGCACATATGATATATTCTTCAAAATATGTATTATTTTGAGAGCACATTGTATTTTATTACTGCTTTTTCAAAAACAATTTGTCAATATTCATTTGAAATATTGAAAAGTTTAATTCATGCTTTTCAACAACAATCACATATTATTATAATAAATTATACAATAATGTGCTCTTTAGGAGTAAAAACATAATTTATGTTACATTTTATTTAATTATACTCTTCTGAAGCAAGTAAAATCTAATTAAAGTATATGTAAATAATAGTATGCTTCAGGAATAATAACAAACTATTATTTAAAAATACTAACTCTTCAGGAATTATGTATTATTTGCAGAGGTGTGCTTCTTCATGAACAACAAAATAATTCCTTCTGGATAATTAAAAAAAATATAATATTCTTTTAAAATATTGATTTGTATAAGATTTTGATTTCTTCAAGTATATCAAAATAATATATTTTTCTTGAATATTTTTGTAGTTAGGTTGTGTTTTTCAGGAACATCAACGCAAGTTTCTTCACATTAAGTTGTGCTTTCTTCATATATACAATGAGATATATAATTTTCAAAAGTATAAATATAATATTCTAGAAGAATACTGACATTAACGATCGTGCTACCTTTCGAGCTAAACATTATAATATTAAAATTTGTGCTCTACATAATCAACGATGTAATATTCTTCTAGAATATTTATATAATGTGGGTTGTGTTTTTTCGAGAACATCAATATCATATTCATTTAGAATAAATATAATTTAAGTTAGTTTCTTCAAGAGCGCCGAATCAATATTCTTTTAGAATATTGAAATTGTAATATCAGAATCTTCAGGATCAAGTAATATTTTTTCTGAAATATTAATTATAATGTTGTTCTATTTCAAGACTAACAACAAAATATTTGTAATAATCAGATCTACGATAAATATTTTTTTTTTTTTTTGTAATTTAATAACTATATTGTGCTTCTTTAGAACCAATAAAATATACAAATGTAATATTCATTTTTAAGCAATACTACAATATTTTTCTAGAATGTTGATAACAATAATATTATACGATATTCTTCTGGAATATTTTATTGGAATATTGAACGAAAAAGTTTACATTCAAATAAATATTTATCTATCATAAATTGGTATAGTCAAATAGATATATCAGATCGAATAACTATACCGCTTTATTATGGTCATGTTTGTTTCGAATTAAAATCAGATTTTAATTTAATTCAAAGTTAAACAATCAATGTTAATCACATTTTTTATGGATCCTATAGCTTTTCAACCACACATTTCAAAAACTTTTATTACAATCTACTAAAAATTTAATTTTAATCCCCAACAAACACCCACTATATAATTTAAAGTTAAAAGAATACTTACCTTTTAATTGATCAGATTAAAAAAAAGTTTCTTTGTAAACTCAATTGGTTACAACTTCTTATCTTTCTTAGATTGAAGAAAAAAATCTATCTCAACTGACTAAACATTTAAAAGTAAAAGAAATAAATTTCGCTAACTTAATTGGTTAGAATTTCGTGCTAATAATGTATTATAAACTAGATAGAAAAAGAGAACAAAAGATAGAAGTCAATAGGATTGTGTGTTTTATTAAGAACTAAAGCCCAATATTTATAAGGAATAATTAAGGCTACAATGATAATAAAAACTAGGGGAACAAGGGTATAAAAGTCATTCATAAATACTATTATATTTACAACATCTACAACCTCTTAGATTTTTGCACTTGGGTGTAATGTTGCCCCTGTTTGGTAACCATTCTTTTAAAAAAAACTATACTCATTTTCAGCCACACATTCTCATAATAAAATATTCTTTATGTAAATTAAAAAAAAAATCTATTTTTTAACTATCGAAAATTTATTATTCAAAAACTCAATCTTCCAAAAATATGGTTATCAAACATGGGCTTTATCTAGAAGTACGTTAAAAGAGTAATGTTATACGTAGAGGCCGATGAAATTAAATTATAAAGCTACTGAAATAGATATCATATAGCATTATTATTGATAAAATGTCAATTTTAGGAAATACGACAATAATTTTTATTTTAAATTTGAATTGAAATAGAAAATAAATAAAAGAAAGAAGAAAAAAATCCACTCTTTAAAATTAATGTTTCATCACTTTTTATCAAATCAATTAAGCAAATTAGTAATTTTACATGTTTTTGATCATTCATATTTATTATTTCTTATTTGCAAAAATTGTTGCCAAAACTTAGCCCTTATTTGGTCCTTATTTTATAAAATTCATTTTTCAACCACGCATTTTATGAGACCGATTTTTTTATCAACTTTTCAATGACACATTTAATCCATTTTTATCAAATTTTACTAAAAATGTGAGCTGATAATATAAATTATCTTTCAATATCTGGCAAAAATAGATGAAATAAAATATGCCACCAAATAACACTCAAATGTCTAGCATAGTAGCATCCAAAATTTAGTAAAACACGCCATTAGATAACATCTAACATCTAGCCTAGTATAAACACTTGCAAAAAAGACAAATTCAATTATATTGCATAAACATTCTCGACTTTTTTTCCCATCCTATCATTTCCTTTGTATCGCGTGTCATTGGATTACGCCGAATAAATCGTAAAAAGTTAAAAAAAAAATACTTACAAAAATGGCAAATTTGGTTCCAGAGTTGGTTATCCATGGTTCTGGTTCAAGAATTAAGAACCAAGAATCGTATAAGACCTAGTTAGTTCTAGGTTTTTTATTCCAATTCTTAATTTTTTTTTCCTAGAATCGGACCCCAAGCTATGATTCCATTTTCGATTTGAGTGGCTCAATTCTGGTTGAAATATCCACCCTTAAATGTTAAGGAAGAGTTGGAGGCTTAAAGGAAGAACACGACTGAGCTTGATACAAGGAAAGATAAAAAGTTGTGGTTCATTCACCCTTAGGAAACTTTGTGACTGAGTTTGAGCACACTTGTGCGTATTACTTCCTAGCAACCAATCTGCCCGATGAGGTCGGTCTTGAAACGTTTACTAGCATCAGGCTCAAGCATTAATAATGAATATGATTTGAGATTCATTCACCCAGAGGACTCGGGTCATTCTACTAAAATCTCCGATTAACACTGTAGTTCTGGAGTCTACTTTTGATATAAGTAAGAGAACTATGTCTAAGGTCAGAAGGTGGCTGAAAGAAGATATTTTTGAAAGCATTGATGTACGTAAAGGATTGGCAAGATGTACATTTTTTAATACAACATAAGTATGAGGAAATTACGTATAATTGGGTAAATGATATTTTATTTCGTTATATAATCAAACTTTGTTTTTTTTTTTTTTTTTAACTCTACTCGCTTGAAAATTAAGTGGTCGATCCCAAACATGAATAAAAGGAGGAGTGTTTTCAAAAACCAAAATTTAAAAAACTTTTAAATCTAATTTCAAATTTTTAAATCTCAATTTCCAAACATTTTGATTTTGTTCAGCAAGTCTTTTTCTTATGAGGCATGTGTTCACCTACTTCATTTTTCCATGCGGTCAAGTTGATTTCATGAAAAAGGAAGCATGTAAGTACATACCTCACAAGAAAAAGGCTCGCAAAACTAAAATTCTTAACCAAAATATTCTCTACATCTTTATAGTTTATACATTTCAAATCTACGTTTAACGAAAACAAAGATTGCTTTTTAAAAAATTAAAAAAAATCAATCCTTCGAAAATGTAATGCCCCGAAAGTTCTAGAATATAATTTAATTATTTTACATGCTAGATTTTTGTTATTTTGACAAGTTGGGAAACTAAAGTAATATATGTATTAATTTCAAATTTTGTGCTAAATACTTATATATTGTTAAAGCAACGAAAAATATATCAATATGGGGCTCGTTGGATAGCTCATAATTAATCATGTATATTAGACTCGAGAATAAGTTAATTTAGATAAGTTAGTCTTAAGATATTGAAGTTTCAAAAAAAATTGTAATTTATTAGTTTTTTTAATCAAATTGAATTTGGATGAGGGATAGCTACGTGTATCTAAAAATGGATATAGAATAACTAATTTTTTTATTGGATAATATTTTATTTGAAGTAAAAGTTGCCACCAATATTACTCATTGGGATTAGAATAACCTATTCTATACAAATCCATGGACTTTACACGGTTGCGTCTCCTTATTGCAATGAAATACAATTATTATATACTAGACCCTGTATATACCCCATGAAGGCAGAGTACTATACCTTACAAATTTAGTGGGCCACGACATATAGAGAGAGAAGGCAGCCAAGAAAATTTGAAGATTTGGAGTGTGATTTTGGATTTTGATTTTAAAAATTCTTCTCATCAAATTAAGGTAAGATACTTTTGTGCAAGTAATTTATTTTTTTATACTTTTATATTCAGTAATTTATACATGAATTGCTAGTGGACCTTCGAATTTATTAAGAGATATGAGATCCTACGAGAATTTAAGATGATCTAAGACGGGTGACTTGATCACCGATATACTCCATAAGAGAATAGTAATATGAAGTGTTTATTTTATTGTTATATAATTGTATATGAAAATTGCACGTAGCTTATTGAGTATTTTTAAATACTCACTCTTACAAAATTTTATAGGTTAGTTCGAGTCAATTGCAATAGTGACGGGATGGTGATACGAACTGTTAAAGGAATTGAAGAAATAAAAACATTAATTTTTTTTCCTTTAATTTAGTAGTTTTATTTATTTAAAGACATGTTATTTAATTAGTGATTATGTTATTTTCTTAATGATAAAATTTTCATGTTTCGTTTAAAATTATGGATATTTCAATTATTTTTTATTAAAAAAATATTTTTTTTTGCTTTTGATACAAAGAAAATTGAAATTTGGTAACACTTCAAGGTTTGTGAAATTTTGGGGTGTTACAGAAAACAAAAAGTTTGAGGAATTCAAAAAAATTGCACACGTAATTAGTTGTTTGGTTACAATTTTTAACTCAACCTACTCGAAAATAAATAGTCGGTCCCAAACCCGGATAAAATGAGGGTTTCAAAAAAAAAAAAAATCATTTCTAATTTCAAATCTCAACTCAATTTACTATTTATATATTTTACTTCTATAACTTTATCCATTTCATATTCATACAATTCAATCATCATAAGTGAGTGGAGTATGTTTATTTGACATATATAATTATTGATATGCGTGGAACATGTTTATATGCAAACACCCTTTGTCTGCATGACGTTGTCAAGAGATATATACTTGTCTCTTGATGCTTGACTACATTAAATCATACTGGAACTAATTAACATATTTGTATAAGCTCGTTAAAGATATTTATACACATCTCATGCCATAACTACGGTTGCACCGTCGTACACCCCTCTTATTATTCTTGTTTTTAACAAAGACTCGGATAATATTTTCATCTTTAAACCTATGGAACGCCTATTCACGTGATATTTTGATTAACGATGCGATATTTGTATGAATTGGTTACTGAAGAAGCTTGTAGATGACTTATTCCACCATGAATCTACTTTTGATAGACTAACGTGTTTCCTATGCTATATTTTTCATTTAGATTTACCTTTGAACTTTTGATATGTTGATTCTTAAACTTTATTGATATCCCTTTGTGAATTGATTTATAGCATTCACTATTTCAATATTTTTACATTAGATTATCATTTGCAGCCATCATCATGTACATGGATGGATCCAGGAAGCCAAGTGAGCTAGGGCGATCGTTAACCGTTTACGATTGCAATAACAAAATTATTTATTAATATTTAATTAAATAATATTTAAAAAATGCATATTAATATATAATAATTACTAATTAGACTCTCTCATTTACGGAATAAATAATAAGAGATAAGAAATATAGATTCTTTTGCATCTGGATTCAAAATACATCAATCGTTGAAAATTTAACAATTCAAAATAACAAGAAAAAAGTACATTTGTTGAATCATATACGTATGATCAAGTTTCAAGTTTTTCCGAACTTAAACGAAACAAAATGAAAATTATACGTAAAACATGATTAAATGGTAAATACAAGTTTTGAACTTAGGCGAAGCTTATGCAAAGTTCTTAAAACAAATTATTTTAAAATTATTTAAAAAATAATACTTTTCAAACTCCTAAAAGAATAAAGAGCATTATTTAGATTGTCTAAATTTAAATTTTACAAAATAAATTAATAAAACATAACAATAAAAGTATTTATTATGCATAGTTATCATACCTGATCCGGTCGTTAATTGAAAAAAAAATCATCGGATTAGTGGTTTAATTGTTGGGTCATCAAATTTTAGTTAAAAAAATAATTTTTAAAACAAATACTCTGTTAGTTTGATATACTAATATTTCTTGATTAGTTAACTAATTTACAATTGTTATAGTGGTCAAGCTTTCAACCATCACATTTTTAGTATAGGTTCGAATCTTATGTATTGCAAATGTATTATAAGATTTTTCTTTCAGCCAATTTGATAGCTAAAAAAAAATTAAAACAAGGAGAGGAGGCTTCTGTAATCAAACACTATACCTAATACATAGAATGCTGGTGCCAAACCATGTGAGCAATGCAACCTTATGTTAAAATTTGATACAACATATTTATAAATATTTAAAATGAATTATTAAAGCTTTATTTTTTTCCCAACGATATCACGGGCGGTTGCGTCGGCTCGTCGGGTGCTGGATCTGCCCCTAATCATGTGGATACATTTTTTTTTTGGTGCAAAATATGTAGGCAAAAGTATTGTTAGGCAACGCCCCTAAAATGAATCTATTGATACTTGCTTCCATTCCAGTATTGTTAGGCAAAATTGTGCCTAACAATCCATTTATTTTCAACAGTTACAACTGCCTAACGCACTTCTAAATTATCAAGAAAACCTCTCTTATGCGAATATTTGCATGTATCAAGTTCTTCAAGACAATTACAGCTGTCTAGACCACTGCCAATTGTCGAAAAAACATTCATTTTATGTGAAAGTGTGCACTTTCTCAAGTGTGAACTCGTCTAAAAAATTGTGCACATACCAAATATGACAAATATGATATGTTTTAAAGAAAAGAGTGAACTTGACATTTAGCCCTTGCTTAGTTTGGATGAAAATTCAATAAAATTTCAAATCAGTCAACAATTAATTTTAACGATATATTTTATGGGATTCACAATTTTTCAACTACATATTTCATCAACTTTTATTAAAATCTAAGAAAAATCTAATTTTAATCTCCACCAAATAAGGTCTTAGTAAACTTGGCCCTTGTTTGGGCTCCCATTAAATCAAAATTATATTTTTTCAAAATTCATTTTCAATTAGGTCTGGCCATGGTTCGTGAGTTGAGTTGGTTGAATCAAACCCAAAACTGAAGGGTAAATTTCAACCTAATCCATCCGTTAAAACCAAACCAAGTCGCGACATTGATCTGGATAAAAATAAATAAAATTATTTACCTATTTAGGATTAAATAATTTATTTACCTATTTTTTCAATTAAAATTGAAAATATAACCGTTATTGGGTCCCACTCATATAATAAAAGTCAACAATAACGGCTAATTTTTTCAATTTTAATCCGATTTTAATCTCTACCAAAAGCACTCTCAAATATTCTCTCTACTTTTATTTTCTTTTGAAATTTGGAGTTTTGATAGAATAAAAGTAGATGGTAAACAAATTATTTGGGAAAGATTTATATTAATGTTTTTTTTCTTATTTTTAAAATAAAAAAAGATAAAAAATGTATTGGCGGGTTGAGTCGGTTAACTGATGGAATGATTGCTTAAACTGTAACCCACCCGACTCGACCTTTTTATGGTTAAAATTAATTCAATAAAACCAATTTATTGGTTGAAACCAACCCAAACCGACCCGAATCGGTTTAGTTTGGTCGGTTTGATTTTTTTGCCCACCCCTATTTCAACTACATTTTTTACTATAATAATGTTACACGTAAATCTGAAATTTTTCTTTAATTTTGAATTACGCATTCTCCAAAAAATTACTATTCTAAAATACATTTTTTTTCAAAGCCTCATTAAAATGGAACCCAAACAACATGTCGAAGTGGCCATTTTGCTAATTTTCCCAAAAATGTGACTACGTTATTTTCTTTTTCCTCAAAAAAGGCATGACACAAGCACTTGTTTGAGTCCCATTCTATAAAAAATTATCTTTTCCCAAACTCATTTTCAACAATATATTTTTTAAATAAAATAATTTTGCACATAAATTCAATTGTTTTTTACTTGTTAATCACATTATCTCCAAAAAATCACTATTACAAAACTTATGTTATCCACAAATAGCCTTACTTTTCCTGAATGAAGGCTTAATTTGATGAATGTTCGATAAATTGTAAACTATTTGTCTTGATCATTGAAGGAATCTCGAAATTTCAAGTACACATTTACGTTTTACAACAAATACAAGATATCAAGAAGTTCAGAATGACTCCATTCATTTCCCTTTAGGTATTATGTGGGAAATAATGTCCTGATTTGGCTCATTTTTCTAAAATTCATTTACTCTAAAAATTATTTTTAATCATATATTTTTATGAGATTCTTAACTTTTATTAATGTTTCAACATCACATTCTATCAATTTTTATTAAAATTTAATTTTAAATCTAATTTTAAACTAAACCATGGGACTGTGTCTATATGCATAAATAAATCGGGTTAATAAATGAGGGTTAAATCCATCAATGATCACCAAATTTCATACTTAGTGTCACCATAATCACCCAATTTGATTTTATTTCACTATGTTCGTCCAATTTCTTATAATGTTTCATCATAACCACTTAACTTCTTTTAACCATTTTTCACTAATTTTAAAAGGGCTGAAATGGTAACTCTAAACGTTATAGATAAAATAAAATTTTTATTATTTTATTTTGAAAACATTTTTTAAGTAAATTTTTATTCTATTTTATTTTTTTAAGGAACGCTATTCTTAAAATATAAAATTTTTGTTTTATTTTATTTTTCTAAGTAACGTTTTTTTTAAATAAGTTATTATTTTATTTTAAAAATATTTTTTCTAAAATAAGTTTTTATTTTATTTTACTTTTTAAGGTAACGTTTAAAAAAAATACGTTTATATATATATATATATATATATAAAATTACCATTTTACCCCGTTTAAAATTAGTAAAAATGATGAAAAGAAGTTGGATGATCATAGTAAAATGTTATATAAAATTGAGTGGTTATGGTGATACTAATACCCCGTTTGATACAGATTTTAATATAAATCAAAGTCAAATAATCAATATTAACCACATCTTTTATGAGTTCCACAGTTTTTCGAACACACATTTTAAAAATTTCAATCACAATCCCACCAATCACCTTATAAATATAGTGTTGGGTGACCCTTAATGGATTTAACTTAAAATTTTGCTTCTATGGCTCAGACTTAAAAATAAAACAAAACAGAACAAAAGCCTTGATCTCGCACGTGCCAACTTCTTCAATTGATTTGAATTCGAACCTGTGCGCCTTTTCTCCAATTCAATACAATTATTGCATTTTCTGCCCTTTCTATCGTCTCTCTGGATTCCATATTCAAATTTTCAACAATCACTACATTCGAAATCTCTGTTTCCAGCATCAGCTCAAAACGAAATCACCTGCCTCCAATTTAGGTAACGTTTTTCTTTCCTTTTCATTTTGTACATTCATTGAGAGCCGTTATGTGCGTGTCTATATAAGGGATTCTGTTCTTTCTATTTTTTCTTTTTTTGGCAGATCTATGTATATTATTGAAACGTGGTTTATGAAACCCTAACTTTTGGAATCTGATTGTTCAATTTCATTTTTTCTTGAAAGAAGAAATGATAATCCCTAATTTTTTTTTTCTTTTTCCTCTGTTAATATTTCTGAAGCTAGGGGTTTTAATTTGTTGTCTTGGTACTGATTGATTGAGAATGGAGATGGATAACTCTGATAACAAGGACTCTTCGCAATGTGTAAGAGTTGCTGTGAATATTAGACCACTGGTTACATCTGAGCTTCTTGTAGGATGTACTGACTGCGTCTCCGTGTTCCCAGCTGAAAGTCAGGTAGTCATTCAACTAATGTTTTTTCAAGATTTCCTGCGTTAAGTTTTATATGTGAGGGGATGGGTTTGAACATTGATTTACAAGTTGAACCTTTTGATGAGCCTTTGGTGCTTCGGGATGCATGAACAGGTCCAGATTGGATCGCACTCCTTCACGTTTGATTACATTTTTGGGAGTGGGGGGTATCCATGTTTGCGCATATTTGATGAATGCGTTGCTCCACTTGTTGATGCTCTCTTCTATGGCTACAATGGCACAGTGCTTGCCTATGGCCAGGTCATATTTATTATCATTTTACAGTTTTGTTGCTCGAATAATTCATTAAAGAAAGTGTGTTTTGGGGTGCAAATATCCCTTATTCTCACTTCTAGTATTAGTTCCATCTATGTGTTGCACTCGGAAGTTTAAGTTAACATGCAAACTCATGTATTATACTTGGTTATTGTGTCTTAGACTGGGTCAGGAAAAACTTACACAATGGGTACAAATTATCATGGAGAAGAGCATCAAAATGGTGTCATTCCTAAAGTAATGGATACTATTTTTTCGAAAGTGGAGGCTATGAAAGAGTCCAAAGAGTTTTTGATCAGAGTATCTTTCATTGAGGTATCAGTTGTGAAGTTACGAATTCCAACCTTTGTTTGGTCATTTTCATATTTTATCCTTTTTGATGATAATCGTTTATGTTATAATTTTGCAGATTTTTAAGGAAGATGTGTTTGATTTGCTGGATCCAAACATGCCATCTCTGTCCAGAAGTGATGTGCCACCAGTTGTGAAGTCTACTTGTCCTGCAAGAGTTCCCATTCAAATTCGAGAAACAGTGAGTGGAGGGATTACACTTGCCGGAGTAAGAGAGGCAGAGGTCAAGACGAAAGATGAGATGGCATCATACTTATTGCAGGGTTCGGTATCTCGTGCCACTGGAAGCACAAATATGAATAGTCAGTCAAGGTAGGATTTTTGGACACCTCAATGATAATTTAAGTGGAGGTACTCAATCTTGGTGTGCTCAATATGTGGTTTTTTGGTTCCATATATTGACAAGATTCATGAACTTTTTCAAGTGTAAATATGTCGTGTTAAAAAGAAAAAAAAAATGAACTCGACTCTCCTTTCCATTCCTTTTGTTCCCTTACAAAATGGTAGTGGTCATGTCTAATGACTCATTTATTATTAGGAAACTTGATGGAAGATTATGACTTAATTTTGATTTTGGTGTTCTCTTTTTTGAAGCATTTGTTTCATAATAAAGAATCTTCCCATTATTATGTTTGTAAACACATATACCAGTGCATATTTTTTTTCCATTTATCAGTTGAATTTCTGTAATTAAAGTTCTACAAGGTTTTGTTCCCATCACAACTTATATTAATTAACCTTCTTAAAATGCTTTCTGCTACACTTTATTTGTCAACATAGTCGTTCACATGCCATCTTCACAATATCTGTGGAGCAAAAGAGAATAACTAGTTCTTCAGTTGAAGATGATGTGGGGGGTGATATTTTGACTGCTAAACTACATTTGGTTGACCTTGCGGGATCCGAGCGTGCAAAACGAACAGGTGCAGATGGAACACGCTTACGTGAAGGTAATGCTATCTATGTTCATTAATTTTTTCTATGTTGTTTGGTATTTCTTGATCTTTGAAAAGTTTGAATCAACTTTCCATTTTCTGGTTTCATGTGGTCTAGGCATTCACATTAACAAGGGATTGCTTGCTCTTGGTAACGTCATAAGTGCCTTGGGTGATGACAAAAAGCGAAAAGGAGGTCATGTTCCTTATCGAGACAGCAAGTTAACACGTTTATTGCAGGTAAGGAACTAAAGGGATATATGCATAATATTTTGATGCTTTTGGCATTATGACCCATTTACCCCGGTTCAAGAAACTAGCAAGTCATTTGCCTTTTCAATCGGAGGAAAAGATAGTCATGAAGCGGGATGATTTTGTTAACCTAAATAAGATCCAAGAAGAAACTGCATTGATTATTAAAAAATCAAGACAAGTGATGGCTCAAATTTCTTAGCAGATGCTTTTAAAATATTTTTTATTTTGAAGTTACATCAATATAGAGGGCATTACAAGTTTCAAAATAATAATCTGTGTTCATAAGATTATTATACTTTTATTTTCTCTTGTGTGGTGATAAATATTTTATTACCATGTATTTCCACATTATTTTAGTAACAAATTTTGTTTATTATACTAAGCAGTGGTTTATAACTTCATGTCATTCAGGATTCCCTTGGAGGAAACAGCAAAACAGTTATGATTGGTATGCTCTTTGAATATTCTCATTTCATTCGCAGGCAGAGGAAGTGAAATTATTATAGACGATCATAATCTGTGTGAAATGTTATGATGGTTGACATCTCATATTTATTTTTTCAAAACTGATCTTATCGTGTTCAATATACTTTCTTGTTTGCAGCTTGTGTTAGCCCCGCTGATGTGAATGCAGAAGAGACACTAAACACATTAAAATATGCAAATCGTGCACGTAACATTCAAAACAAAGCAATCGTAAGAATTTTCAACACAACCTTGTAATTTATTACGCTACAAATCCTAAAAAAATTACAAGTTTGTTACATAGTTGTATTTCATTTCTTTCAATTTGTAGATCAACCGTGATCCAGTGGCAGCTCAGGTGCAAATGATGCGGAGTCAAATTGAACAGTTGCAGGCAGAGTTGCTTTGCTTTCGTGGAGATTCCACTTCACCAATTGAAAAAGTTCAGGTATATTGGTCGCCACCAAGTCTATGCTCATTTACAACAATTGAAGTTCACGTATATTGTTCAATAAATCTAAGCTCAATTTGTTATTGAAGATACCACAAGTTGAGATATTCTTAGTATTGACAATTAGCACTAAGGTATTGATTGGGGTATCCATTTTATTTGTGTGAAGAATGTAGTTGGTGATTTCCTTTGATCCTTTTTAGCACTCTTGATTACTTGAACCAAGTAGTTAATATTTGTTGATATCCCTTTTAATCATTATATGTGATTTTAAGATATTTACACCAGATTTTTTGTGTGTAGATGCTTAAGCACAAAATTTCTTTGCTTGAAGCAAGTAATGATGAACTAAAGACGGAACTTCAACAATGTAGGATCAATAATGAGCATCTAAAACAGCGTACTTTTGATGCACAGGTTGGTCTTATTTAGGTAGCAAACTGTTTTACTTCTTTAAAAACATGTGGATTAATATACTGCGATTATGTGTCTTGGATTAATCCAGTTTAAATTTCTGTAATAATAGGTGGAAAGGGATGGGCTGCTTATTAAAATCGAATCATCTCAAAATGGGAAAAATTGGAATGAGATTGACTCTAATTCGGAGAAGGTTCGATTTGTAACTGCTTGGACCTGTCTTCATTTGGATCTAATTGAATTATTTTGGTGAACTACTGGTATTGAGGATTTATTTATTTTCTTTTCCCCCAGGATTTTAATTTGGTGAAAACTTATGTGTCAAAAATTCAAGAGCTAGAGGGAGAGGTGCAGCGTTTGAAAAATTTGAACAGGTCAAGAAATAAGGATTATGCTTCGGATTATCTTGGCCTGGAAGATGATGGACTTCAATTGGGAAATTCCTATATCATGGATTCTGATATGAAAAATGTTGAAACAAATGGTAGGCTACTACCAGCAATTGTAGATTTAGATTTTATGCCAGTTTTCTTTGGTATAAGCTCTTCAGATTAAATATTGGTTATGTGTTTCCTTCATAAAAAAAAAAATATATTTGAAGCTTTTCTCATGTAGTTTCTTTTGTTTCTGGACACTATGAAGTCCTTTGTGAGTGATATTCACTATCATGACTCTTGACCTTGTGTAGGGGAGGCTGAAGATGTGGAGAAAGAGCTAGAGCATTCTTCTCTTCAAGAACAATTGGATAAAGAACTACAAGAATTGGACAAAAGACTTGAACAGAAGGAGGTACAGATTTTATTGGGATCTAGTTATAAAAAAAGAGGTCAAACAAGATTGTGATTTGGGTTCTCTTGGAACTTATATTTTGAAAAGAAGTTAATAGAGAAATGATCAGGCTCATGAACTTATACTCCAAAATTAGATCAATGCTTTTTCTTAGCATCTTTTGTTTGCCATATTCATAAATACTTGATATTGATTTGATTTTCGTTAACCTATTGTGATACATGAAAAGTGAAGACATGGAAAAAATCTTACAAAAAAAAATTGGTTTTGATTGGTCATAACATTGTTCTCACATGGATTAATACATATGAATAAAAGTTAGAATTTGGAATTTGTGAACTCTTATAATAAAATTAATGAAAGTATTCTACAATTGACTAAATCTTATCATTCTCTCATTCTATCTTTCGTCCTCTCATATATGAAGGCTGAAATGAAGGGGTTTACAAGTGTCGACACTTCTGTCCTTAAGCAGCATTATGATAAGAAAGTTCAAGATTTGGAACTAGAAAAGAGGGGCTTGCAGGTAAATTTTATATTATGATACTTTGAACTAAGTTATTTCAATTCAAGCATTTTTCTATGAATATCATTGTTTATTGTAGAAAGAGATTGAAGAACTTAGGCACAATCTTGCAAATATATCATCGAACTCTGACGACAGTGCACAAAAGTTGAAGGAAGAGTATCTTCAAAAGCTTAATACCCTTGAAACCCAGGTAAATCTTCACACAAATTCCATTTTGATTAAGAATTTTCGGGTCAATAACTTCATTTCTCTGTAGGTAGCTGCGCTGAAGAAGAAACAAGATACTCAATCTCAACTCTTGAGACAGAAACAAAAAAGTGAGGAGGCTGCCAAAAGACTACAAGAGGAGATTCATAGAATAAAGACACAAAAGGTTCTACTATGTGGTATTTTTTAAACTTGGTCACTAAAGAAAGTCTCTTTTCTTCTGACTTTCGCTTCTGTGTCTAGGTTCAATTACAACAAAAGATAAAGCAAGAATCTGAACAATTCAGGTTATGGAAAGCATCTCGAGAAAAGGAAGTTCTTCAGGTATTGCATATCACTATGGTGCCTTTTCCTTTGTCTTTCTCTTCCAAGTAAAGGCAGAAAAACAAAACATTATTGGCTATAAAATTTAGTATAATGAATTGTCCTTGAGGCATAAGCATTAGCAAATGTGAAGATTTGAGGTGCTTAGTGAAGTCTCATGTGATGTGTGTCTCAAGGTGTAAACCTCATATAATGCTATCTAAAACGATATTATAAATCAGTTCACTCTCAAATGCTGAAGTTCTTTTCATAATTAATTTTTGCTCTTCAGTTTGTTTAAGTCTTTAATAACTATATTCAATTTTAAAAATGCTTAATTGGGTAACCAGGCATAGGCCTTAGGCATAAGCCTTAAGATATAAACATGAAAGAATTTAAATGAATTTGACAACTCAAGAATTTCTTATATTATCACTACTAACATGATCTTTTAGGGAATTAATAGTAACATCGTCATCATCCTCATTATAAGTGCATTTTCATTCTTTGTTATCTTCCTCTAATTGAAATGGCCTATTATCTTTCTCATTTTCCTTCTATGTAGGTAGATAAAAGAAAATTTGAAAGAACCCATAAAACATTTTAGGTTATAACTTGAAAGGCCTAGGCAAATTATTAAATGTTTGAAAAATGTAAGGAAAATGAGTGGATACCTAAGTTGGCTTGAGGCTTAAGCTCGAGGAGTGAGCTTCACAAATGGCATTTAAGATGCATGGTTTGAGGTGCTTTATGATAGCTTCACGTGAGGTCGGATTTAAAGCGTAAGCCTCAAATAGTTTTTTAAACCATTACTGGAATAATAAGTTAAGGTGTTTCATGACCAGTTACAAAAATTAAAGCCTTCAGCTCTATTAAATAAATTGTTCATTAGAATATAACCCTACCCAAAAGAGCGAAAAAGTGGTTGAAAGCGTGTTAAAATATGTTATACCAATTGCCTTGGGCAACATATTGTTTGAATGTACTAAGTTCTTATGGATGCATTCGTTGTAGCTAAAAAAAGAGGGAAGAAGGAATGAGTATGAAATGCATAAGCTTTTGGCATTGAATCAGAGGCAAAAGATGGTAAGTTGATGTCTAGTAAAAAATTCTCACTTCTCTAACTATATATTTATATGTTTCACTTTATATATATTGATATTTCAGGTTTTACAACGAAAGACTGAAGAAGCTTCTATGGCTACTAAACGACTCAAAGAATTGCTAGAATCTCGAAAAGCTTCGCGCGAAACACTTGGTTGGTTTACGATACTTTTGTGCTTTGTTGGATGTCTATAATAAAAGTTTTATATCTCATTTCTTTTGCACCCATGCAGCTGGTGGAAATAAAAATGGTCTTGGAATTCAGGTATGCATCTCTTCTGGAGGGGCTTGCTAGGTGTATGATATAGTTTTAGCATATATGAAATATGGATGTGTAGTACTTGCTCTAGGAGGCAAGTTGTCTTGTATTTTGATTGTTACACTATATACAAGGACAATGACCTTTGATGGTGAAATATCTCGTAAAATGTGTGAAAGTAGGATTGTAACCACTCGGCCTGTGCTTAAGACATTACCTCATACGTATTGTCCGCTTTGGAGAGCCTGTTCTCATTTTACCCTTCACGACTTTATATATCGTATCCCCTACATACAAATTCTTGGTATTAGGATTCAATTTAAATCTCTCATAAAGTAGGAGTTCAAGAATTCGAATACTAGAGACGCGATAGAAAGCCTTGAGAAGTAGAGTTGGTACAGACTTTCCCAAAGTGCACAGTACGTATGAGTTAACGACTTGTACATAGACTAGGGTCATCGCAAGTACACTTCAAATAGGGTTGAACACGGGCCGGTTCGGTTCTATCGAACTCGAATTTTCGTGTATTTAGTAAGTGGAATCATCAGGTCCAAATTTAATTATGGAATCGTTCGGGTTCGGTTCGGTTCCATTTGGTTCTCGAGTTTCGTACAATAATTATTTTTTAACATTTAACTAATTAACTCTTACAAAATAACGTAGTCCAATCCCATGCTATTTTTTGCGCCTCTCTTTATTGAGTTCTTTATAGATTTGACTATTAAAATCACAAGAAGGGGAAGATATTTAGCTCATAATAGTAAAAAGAGGCTTCCAATTCGATTTCTCCAAAACGACAGAAACAACACTACGGTAAAATAAGATATTTCGGTAAAATTTAGGTTAATTTGATTAATTGGACTTGGGCTGGAAATTAGAAATAGGAAAATCATATTTGGTTCTTGGTCTAGAACTGAATTGAATCCGTTGGTTCTCATTTAGATACCAGTTCGGATATTTAACTTAAGAAGAATCGCTCGGTCCGATTAGATTCAGGAGTTTTGTCCATCCCTAACTCCAAAAATGGGTGGTATCGTCAATTTTTATTGACACGAGTGAAGAATGGAAGAGTTCTATAGATACACTAGTTTTTATTAATGTTCTTGTTGGATTTGTTATCGAGTTATTTCTTATGTAACACATTTCTGTTTATTTGAAGACACTAATGCAGGCAATTGAGGATGAACTTGAGGTTACTATCCGGGTACATGAAGTTCGATTAGAATATGAGCGACAAAAAGAAGAGTAAGTTTTCAATAATTCATTAGCACTTTGGACCATTTTATTTTTCCCATTGCCGTGAACGCTGAGAGCAACACACTAGTTCACCAATACTTTTTTTTTTTTCTTTTGGCTGTGTTTTGGATGAGATTTTATTAATTCAGATTATCCTCTGCTTTGATTTTTAAAGCAGGTTTAACTATTATGTTTGTCTTGAAATTTAATTTCTTTACCTTTCATTTTTGATCAATTCTTGGATGGAGCATGGAAACCTCGCTTCTATTTTGTCATAAAGATGAGAGTTCTTGCTCAATTTGAAATTACATGGATATACCTGCAATCAAATAAATTTTCATGTTGACTCCCCACATGGATTTAAATAATCTATGTTGTTGATAATTTATGCTAAAGTAAAGTTTGATATGCACTGTTCTCTTATTGTTTTTGCAGTAAAATAAAATAATCTCTTCATATAAAATTTTATTTATCTATTCAAATTCTGACAGAAGAAATATATATTTAGGAACAAGTATAAAGTTATTCGTATCGCTAAAGTGCTGCTTTCCAGAGGATTGGATCTACAATTTGCCATCACTTGTAGTAGCAGTTTCATCTAATTTAATGTGATAGATAATGCATGTCTGCTTTCACTACTTGTTAATTTGGCTATAAAATTATCCAAAATTGTGAAATAATATCACATCCATATTGATGATATTCAGTTGCATTATGTCAACCTTATGCCTTATATATATTTGTTCATTATCGTAATCCTTTGTGTCTACTCGCACCACTGTGATATTGGATACCATGATACCTAAATATTGAAAATTTTGTGGT
>CAIGRN010107664.1:0-13741 GCA_903798345.1 Fraxinus anomala | reverse complement strand
CACCATATTCACCCCAAGTGGATGTAGGAAAGGATTTTCATCCACTGCCATCTTCTTAGTTTCAACCAGACAATTATTAGTCATATGTGACAACGCATTGTGCCATTTACAATTTTTTTACCATTAATTTGTTCAGGGTCTGGCAATTTATGTTTGTCGCTCAATTTTACTGTTTATCCTTATACAATTTATCTAATATAAGGTCGGCTTTGGTCACATCAAATGAGAATATCCTAACTTTTTTGTTTTCATCTTTTATAGGCTCATTCTTGCCAGATGTTCTAAATTTAGCCATTATAGGACAAGCATATGCATCTCCCTTAATCAATTCGACCAAACATATTTCCGTCTGATCGTAATATTCGCCATTAATGGCATGAACATCAAAATTTGGGTCTCTATAATAAGTTCATTTACTAGAATTTTTCATTTGTTCTTCTTCTCTTATTAAATGCTCATATCTAATCACGTTAGCGCTCAACTGAAACAGGTCAAGAAATTCTCTATCCTGGAATTTCTTTTTTAAATCAAAATTTAAACAATTTTGAGCGATTTTAACAANAAAATTTAAACAATTTTGAGCGATTTTAACAAATTATTTTTCGGGCAAAGGCACAAAACATTTGCTCTTAGCTGTCTTAAACCTCTAAAGGAAACTTTCTGCCCATTCGTTTGGCATTTGATGTAAATTCGCCAACTCGGCCAAAATAACTTCAGATTCAGTTTTGTAAAATTAAGCGTGGAACAATTATTCTAATTGTAGCCATGTTTGGACCTAATTCGCTGGCAAGTTAATGAACCATGAGAAAGCTATTCCTATTAACGAACTAGGGAACAATCTCATTTTGTGATAATCAATTACTTCACCACATTGCAGTGCGAATCGCCCTATATGTTCCAGACCGGTAAATAATGAAAACTCTGGTACTTTGTACCCTAAAGGCAACATATATGCTTGATTTACCCAATTAGGATATGGCTTTGTGTAAGTCGACCTAATAAAAGGACGCATCCCAAAAACAATTTGATCATGTACTATCTCCATAATTTGATTCCTTAACACGACGTTGGGATCATATGGAACTCCTATAGATTGATTTATTGGTGGAATTACTTGAGGCCTAATGTTTGGTCCTTGGTTTGTGACAAAAATGTCGTTATTTAAACCATAATTACCACTAACATAAGTATTTTCGCCATCATTAACACACGAGGTGTTTTGTCCATTGGTTTGGACATTGTCTCTTACATTTGGGTTACCCCCAGGTTTGATACTCCATTACCACTATTCAAATTTGTCATTCCACTACCCCTTGGTTTGAAGTAGATGGACCAAAAGATGGTTATATTCCTTGATTAAGACCCGAGACTGGGGAATTATGTCCCACAATCGTCCTGGTTTGAAAGTGATTCCCTATATTTGGCATAATGGGTTGACAAATTTGGCCTACTAATTTATTCATGATTTCATTCAAAGTATTTAGTTGTTTGGCCATGTTGTCATAATGTACATTTCGATTTTGTGTAAACCTTTCCATATTATGAACATTTTTACCTGTTCAACAACATCTTGTGGGAGTTCACCAAGCAATGCGTGCATGGTTCGAGACTTAATTCTGTCATTGGCTCGTAACGACTTTGACTTTGTCTTTCCGATTGTGGAGTACTTTGCTGCTCCTCGTATCGTTCGATCACAGACTGGATTATTCGTTGGCTTGCTGGCTTTCGAAGTTTTTCTGAGGCATATTGCTTCAATTTTCGTATCTTCGAACACCAAAGGTCCCACCAGGCGTGCAAAATTGTTTCGCGTAGAAATCGAGCCTCGCTAACAATTAAAAGAAGGTTCAGACGATTGTGTAAGGAACAACAACCTTTCGAGACAAAGTCCCAACGAGGAGTGCTTTATTTATGAAGATCACAATTTGCAAGAAGCGAAACGCCTCAAAGGGGCACAAGCACACTGAATTTGTAAAGTAATTGAAAGTAACAAGAAGAAAGAAAGAAACGAAATTACATAATTCTCGGTTTGAGAGTCGTTTGATAGATCCCTTCTTCCATGTTGTCTTTTTCCTTTGACAGTTTTTTTTCTTGTAGAACCGTTTGAAAACTGCTCATCGCCCTGTATCTACCCACTTTTTCCATAATGGACAACTTGTCAAAAAGAACTACCATTTTTAACTACTGCCATTACTCCCATCATTTAACTGCTTACAACCGAGATTCCTGGATTGTGGAATGAACTGTTTCAATAACCGTTGCTTTAAATAACAACAAGACACTATCCTCGCCCATATCCTGGCAGATGTAGGCTTGAGAGATGATGGGCTTCCGCTATTTGGGCGTCTCGCAGGCTTGAGCGATATGGGCCTCCGCTACTTGGGAGTTTCGCATGCTTGAGCGATGATGGGCTTCCGCTACTTGGGTTTTTACATGGTCTCGTTTGGGCTCACACTTTATATTTCCTAACCAAGCTTCATTCTTTGGATCATTTAATTGGGCCTCATTTTTGTATATCAACAGTTATTAACATTGTATAAGTATATTTGAGTGTGGGACATGCGAAATACCCGAGCCACAATAGTGTTCGAGTATCAGAGGTTATAGAAAATAAATAAAGGAGCAATTTTACTATGAGTATACAATATTGCATTACCATTAATGACAATAAGTATGAGTTTGTATAGTAGAAGATGTAGAATAGTTACTATTGGATAAAGAGACACGTGACCTTATCTTTACGATAGAAGTACATTATTACAGGCATCATTCCGTCAGTCCTAGGCACAGAGGCATTAAACGACTCTATAAAGTAGAAACCCTACGGCCTAGACCTAGCATGTGAATAGTAGAAAGACAAGTTGACTTGATAGGGTGGGTACTTTAGAAAGGTCACATCAATCAATCACAAAAAATCTTGTACAATGGATCTTTGAGGGGACGTGCAAGAGCATATTCACTTTGGACTGGTGCTATAGCATGTCGTATCATCTCACCTTGTCCATGAAGAGTTCGGCCTCGACTTGGGGATTAGTTTTATGCATCTTTTCAACTACTTAAGGGCCTCTATAAGGCTATGTAGGAAAGTGATATGGAGTGTGAACCTAGATTCACTCATTATGAAGCTGCCACGTTGTCATTTCTTGGAGTCTCGTTGGGTAAGGCGTAACTATAGTCCCTCAACTTCAAGTTCAACTATTCATGTAATGCATAGACTTTTAGGTTGAGGTTCACTATACATATTTATATAATGTGTGGAGTTACATTGTGATAATGTGTGAAGACCTTTCGTGACAGCTTGTGCATTTGTAAGTGATGTAGATGTGAGACTCTTGCTTGAGGGTGAGGCTCCAGTATAGGCAACTTTTAATTGATGTAGAGGCGAGGCCCTTGTTTTAGGCCCTTGTTTGAGGATAAGTATCTTAGACTTAGGTAACTTTTGTAGAGGCAAGGCCTTATTTAAGGGTGAAGCTCTTAGACTTACGCATCTTTTGTTAAAGCTGAGTTGTTGTAGAGGCAAGGCCCTTACTTGAAGGCGAGGAACTGCCTTAACAAGATATTGATAGGACGGATGACAAATAATTTGAAACATCCCATATAACCAACAATCGACGGTGGAGGCGTTGTATGCTTTCAAAACACTCATTGCGTGCGCATGAAACGGTAACGACGAGCCATCTTTTTATAATCTGAGGTGACACACCTGTATGTGCGTGTGTAGAGCAATAGGCTACAATGGTGGAATTTCATTCAAAGCTCAAGAGGTGCCTTTTCATATTCAATGATTTGGATTGTTTGCACAGATGGACGTTTCAGATTGATTCTCCTTGATCTAATGGCTTTTGTTCATCGCCTCAGACTATAAAAAAGAATCCCTAGCCATTTCTATGATTTTTTACCTTTGCAAAAATTCAGAATATTTCAAAGCTTTTAAACCTTCAAGGCGACTGTGTTTATTTCCGACAATTCTCTAGTGTTTTCCTTTCAAGCAATTGCCGGACTTTTTTTGGTTTAAGTAAATTTGTTTACCTTAAAGAATATTTCTTCATCTTTTTCCATTTCTTCAGAAGAATCTTTCAAAATCATCTCCAATGGTTTCTTAGAACAACCAGGGGGTCGTTTGGGTCTGTTGACATGAGGATGATCCATGCAGAGGAGAATTTGCTAGAAGTGATTCCTATTGAGATGTTTAGAGAGGCAATGTGGGCCCCATATAGAGCTTGGATGATGTTGGTGGGCCATTGTCTATAGCATTGTATGGTGGCCTATAACCGTACCGTCAAAGAGCTTCACCATCAAGCAAGATCATTGTCTCTACAACAAACCTTTTTCAAATGCTGCCTAAGTCAAGAACCTCGCCCTACATCAACTCAACTTTATCAAAAGCTTTCGAAGTCTAAGTGTTGCGCCTATCAACTCAACTTTATCAAAAGCTGCCTATACTTAAGAGGCTTACCCTCAAGCATGGTTCTCGCTTCTGCATCACTTGCGTTTGCCAAGTTAATAAAAGGTCTTCAAACACCATCAACATCGTAAGTCCACGTATTATACAAATATTCATGCTTCGGCTTGGGGAACTATTGTGTTATGTTATCTTTTCTTAACTAAACAGTCACCTCAACAACAAAACTTCTACCAACACAAAGTTAATTGACTTGACTGTCGAAGTGCTCACAATTGCTCCGGAGAAGGTCTTGTGCTTCTAACGATTTGTCAAAGCGTGTAAGAGCCATAAGCATGGACGTGAATGAAGCCAGAATCTGTTGATCACGTCACCTGTGCAGAAATTGAGATCAACGCCATTAGTAAACTATAAGTAATAGTCTGGTAGTAGTTATTGACTATTTATCACGAGTGATGAAATTTAGTATGAAATAATTATTATTAGTATTATCATTATTAAATTAGTATGCTCTAAAGGTGAGTGATTCTACTTAATTTTTATTTTTCACAAGATTCCTGAACATATGCAGCACTGTCTCCAACTTCTTGTGTTTTTGGCAACGTCATCCCCATGTGATTTTTTGTTGGACAGAGCGCACTACAACAAACAATCGGCATACTTTCAAGTTTAATGTTACACAAGAATTTCTTTTATCAGTCATAATGTTACAAAAAAAGGTCAAGTCTTGTCGGCTTCAAACACGCTCTAATAAAAAATTTCTTAGACTATTCAGTTGAATAAAAACCAAAATTCAGCACCGCAAGCTTAAATGAGAAGAGAAAAAGAGTGGCGGTACACTACAAGTAATGAACACTTTCTTAAGTTCTATTCAAATACAAGATTAATGGGATGAAAGAAATAGAAAAATGTGAGGGATAACTCAAAACTGTTTAATTATATCCATTCAATTGCCTAAAAGAAATCATAAAGTTAAAGGAAAACATAAAATTTATAATTACATTTTAAAAGAAAATCTACAATACCCACCTTCAAAGCCTGCTCCAAGATTATCTTGCACCTAAATCAAAAGATTGAAGATATTTAATATTATTTCGAGAAAACCATAAGGTTTATTTGAGTAAATTTTAATGAGCTTGAAAAGAAGAAACGGGAAAAGGGTCAAGTTCAGGGTCGGCTAATTAAATTGCTATAAACGGGTGATTGATGATGACGCCAATGCCGGTAAAATCTGCAAATGAGATTGAAGACTTAGGCAAAGAGAGAAGAAAGATAAACGAAAAGGAAGAAGAAAGAAGACAGTAGGAAGAAAACGTGGGTGCTTGGGAAGGAAAAAAGGCCAAAAAAAAAAAAGAAAAGGAAATCATTATGTTGTAAATACTTTAAATAATTGGATTATTACTACACACATTTAAGGCATGACGTAAAAACAAACTTTTTATGGCATGCCTGGAATGCACATCATAAATGAGTCCCATAAAAAGTAACTTTTGTTGTAGTGGTGATCTCTAACCTTTGAATTTGGTTGCAATGTTAGTCTCGACTCACAAATTTTGTTAAAAAAAAAAAAATCAATTAAACCTTCATGAAATTCAAATTAAAGATTCATTACCAAACATCCTAATGCAACTTTAGTATGCATAATCAGTACTTACTAGCAATTCTCCTATATCATTTTTTTGTAAATCCATTATTCATTTAATTTCTAGTACCTTATTTTTCCTTTCAAGATAAAATAAAGCAATTGGTCAGTAAATTTGATGCAACAAAAATTCTTGTGGAAGTGATGAACATTTCATTTTTTAAGTCTATATCCTTATCGGCCAACACGTAGGGAAAATTCCAAAAAAATAAAATAAAATAAAAAACTATCAGTTGAAAAATTGCACAAGAATCATTCACTTGTAAGACCAATCACATTGTTGAAATTTATTTACTGAAATTGTGGCTGGGGATGGACTGCTTTTGATCGTGTGCTGATTTATAGATTAAGGTGAGAGAGTTGGAGTGGTGGGTAGTGGCTAGTATGAATTTAGGATGCTAGACGAGATTGATGAGTTGGATTGGGCATTTCTTTCTTAGCAAATGCGTTAGGGATTCTCGGGTCAATTTGTTCCTGGACATCATGGAAATTTGAATTTTTGAGCCCGTCCAACTGATCATCGTCCTACCTAGCTGGTATTGTAAATTTCGATGAAGAAGGTGAGATTTCAGGAATGCCGAAGATTTTTTATTTTTTATTTTCTAATTTCTTTTCTTTATCTTTGTCTCTGTCTTTTTCTTTTATAAATTATTTTAACTACAAATAAAGCTGTAGTGGTTTTTCAATAAAATGATTGATTTCTCACAGGACAAATGGATGTATTTCATACTCATAACCAACATTGCCCTACAGTAAATAGGAGGGAACCATACTGCTTTAAAACATACATATTAGAGAAAAATACAACAATGTTTATAGATTGAGGATCAGTGCTATAGTTTTCCAAATTGACAAGGAAATCATTAAGGGGTTGTTCTCTTTGTGTTTCTATTTTGTATTTTGAGTTTTGAATTTTGTGTTTTGAGTGTCCATTTTGAGATTGTTGAAAATGAGTTCTTTTCGGCATTTGAAAAATTGTTTTGAAAATACCCAAAACGCGTATTGAAAATTTTGGTTTGATTATAACTGAAAACACCCAAAACGACAAAATTTGTCGATTTAGATTTTCTTTGTAAATTTTTAACTTGTTTTCAAAAAACGTTTTCGAAAATAGGAAAGTGAACGCGTTTTCATTGTTTTGGAAAATCGAAAACAGAAAACTTCTTGAAAATGATAAAGAGAACATCCTCTAAATTTTTTCCTTCTTGATGGAACGAGATTGGTTGGATTCCTTATCGGGGGAATCATTCCGACTTGGGATAATCTCACACATAAGTTTGTCAAAAATTACTTTTCACCAACGTAGACATTATTTGAAAATGTCATAATCATGGTATTAAGAAAGCTTAGAAAGTTCAATTCTTCTTCATCGAATTGAAGCCTTCCTAAAGTAATATATGGATTCAGCTTTAAATGGGTCTATAAAATTTAAGAAACCCACCGAAGTTTTGGAATTATTTAAAACTATGTCAGTTACAAGGACGGACCTAGCACCGGCCCGCCTCCACGGCCGCCCGTGTTGGATCTGTAGGGAGATTTAGGTAAGTCGCCGCCGACTCGCCTTCTATCGAGAATAAATAAATGAAGAAGACGATGTGATTTTTTTCCCCTTTCTTATTGTTTCATTTGTTTGGGCCTTTTGTTTAAAAAAAATAAGGTCCAATTAATGAGCCCAACCATGGGTTTTGCTTGCAATTAAAAGTCCATTAGCCACAACAAAACCAAATCCGTTCCAAGATTTTGGTCTGGCAGAGGAGGGAGACGAGCCAGGGCACGAGTGCGGTGCGGACCTGCTGTGTTGTATGTGAGTCTGTGACGATCAACAGACGACGAGAATGGTGGTGATTCAACAGTTTGTAGAACTAAATGCAATAGCTGGAGCCTGGAGCTTCGTCTGTGGTGCGGTCTGCATGTACCAACTACCAAAAGGCAAAAGGTATTAGCTCAAAAATCTTGCCCCTTGAAAATTTGAAATCGGTATTGCTATTTGCTAGTGCAACTCTGCTGGCTGCCTATGAGCATTCTATTTTTCCTTCTTTTTTATTTTATTTTAGTTTTTGTGAATTTGTGATTTATGAATTATGAGAAATGAGAATTTATTATATTATTATATGAGACTATGAGTTATGACTTATAATTTTGATTTGTAAATTGTGATATGGGAATTTAGGTTTTTAGGAAATTATGGATAAGTGAAAAAAATTAATGGAGAAGATGTTTGGCTCAATTAAACCATGTGTACACTTTTTTAATTAATTTTAATTGAAAAATAAATTGGGGCATTTTGCAGATTATGGAGCGATTTTTTCAACTGAAATGAAAGTTCATACCTAGTTCTTCTTTCTGTAGTTGTACATCTAGTCCCACCACTTATTCTAATCAAGCACATGAGTTATTAAATAACACAAAGAAGCCACGGCCTCAACTCAATGTGGATGATCTTGTATTTGAACCAGGGAAACTCCCTCATATCGAATCATACAATCCTAATATCAGAAATGATGTTAGGATGTTACACTTGGAGAAAGTCATTGTCAACCATATGAACATGACTTTCCAAGAAGAATGATAGGGAATGNCATACTTGGAGAAATGTCCTTGTCAACCATATGGACATGACTTTCCAAGAAGACGGATAGGGAATGATAATAGGTGTTTTCGGAAAGAGTGATTCTCTGAATTTCATTGGTTGGAGTACAGTATAGAAAATGATGCGGCGTATTATTTGCATTGCTACTTTTCAAACCCGTTAGAAGGGTCAAATGGGTGGACATATATTCATTAAAACTAGCTTTAGGGATTGGAAGCACAAAAAGACATTGAAAGATCATGTCGGTCTCTTTGATAGTGCTTATAATCAAGTTTTTGCAAAGTATACCAACTTAATGAATCAAAAGCAGAGTGACTGCAGTGCTAGATTGTACTAGATTCCTCTTGATGCAAGAATTACAATTTCGTGGTCATGATGAATCGAAAGAGTTTCCGAATAGAGGAAATCTAATTGAGCTACTAAATTGGTATGGAGCTCGTTATCAGGAAGTTAAAGAAGTACTATTTAGAAATGCTCCTGGAAATGACCAAATGACTTCACAAAATATCCGAAAGGATTTTGTTACTTATTGTGCAGTAAAGACGACAATGGCTATTAACAATGTGATAGGTGATTCTTTGTTTTCAATTTTGGTTGATGAGACTCGTGATAATTCTATAAAAGAACAAATGCCAGTTGTTTTGAGGGTTGTTGACAAAATTGGGCAAGTGAATGAGCATTTTTTGAACATTTCCCATGTCATTGATACTTGTGCCCATTCACTGAAAGATGCCATTGGTGCAATATTTTCTACACATGGATTGAGCACATTTAGCCTGAGAGGTCAATGTTACGATGGAGTAAGCAATATATCAGGTGAGTTCAATAGCTTGAAAGCTTTAATTCTAAGAGAGAATCTATATGTTATGTATGTTCATTGCTTTGCTCACCAGTTTCAGTTATCAATTGTTTCTGTGGCACGTAAGAATTGTATGCTTGGTGATTTTTTCAACATGCTTGCTATTATTGTGAATTTGGTTGGTGCATCATGTAAGCGTGTAGACGCTCTTCGATCAAGCTATCATTCTAATATTCTGAAGAAGCTTCATATTGGGGAACTTTCTAGTGGAAGTGGTCAATTTCAAGAAATAAGTTTGGCCCGTCCAGGTGATACTAGATGAGGCTCACATCTACTTACAATTACTTATTTTATATATTTAATACTATCATAGATGTTCTTGAGAATATATCAGAAGACGGCGTAAATTTAGATCAGAGATCAATGGCTGCAAGATAGATGAACACTATGAAGGACTTCGAGTTTGTGTTCAGTCTCCATATTACAGACGACCTTTCACAAGCCTTACAGAAAAAGGATCAGGATATTTAGAATGCTATGAAGTTATTGAATTTGTGAAAGTGTGCATTGCAGAACCTAAGAGACAATGGTTGGGATTCTTTGTTGAGTAGGGGGATTTAGTTTTGTTTTGATAGACATATTTTAGTGCCCAATTTGTGAAAGGTCGGTATAGGCGTGCAGTTCAGTAGGTGACTTATTATCATTACTTTTTGTTTATTTGTATTTTCATGTGATAGATTCAATCTTGCAAGAGTTGAATGAATCGTTTTTTAGAAACAATTACTGAGCTATTTACTTGCATTTCGTGTTTAAGTCCAAGAAATTCATTTACAGCCTTTGATCAGGCTAAATTGCTACGTTTTGCTCATTTCTATCCTTTGGACTTCAATAATGAAGAGGTTTTATTACTTCGATCTCAACTTGACTAATTGTCAACGATCTCGAACACTTGCAAGTTTTGCACGAACAAGCACTTATTAAAGAGACCTCAACTTGACAAGTTTTTTATGCTTGTGAGAATGGACGAAACTTTCTTTAATCTCAATAGCATATCTTGTGTAGCTCAGAAGTTGGTTGAAACTGGAAGTTACTATTATTTTCCATTGCTTTATGCCTAATCACCTTGATTTTGATATTACATGTGGCAACCGCAAGTTTTGAAAGAGTGTTTTCTGCTATGAATCTAATCAAGAGTGACTTGCGCAACAAAATAAAATGTGCTCATCAAGAGTTCACTTCCCCTTTTGACAGTTGGAATTGACCTCAAATTGACGGAATTGTGCAAGAATAGAAATCAAAACCAAATATACGAGCAAATTATCAAACAACTCAAACTTTAATGCCTTTGATTTTGAAGCAAGATGAGACATTTCCATGATGTACTCCCATATATTTTCTTTAACCTTATACTTTAGTGAAATCAAGTTCGCGGAAGCATACTAGTTTCGGCCTCATTGCCTCTTGGAAAGCTTTTTTATTTCAATTTTTTAATAAATTCCTTGACAATAGTTACATTAACACCCCTAAATTGTACTGGAATTCCACTCTTCATGATCATAAGACTCGTGCGGTTTAAACAATCCCACTTATCAGAGTCTCATTTTTAATTAATGAAACTTTTATCCGTAAAAGTAGTGGATTGTTCAGTTCTTGACGCAAGGTCTAGATCTATGTTGCTAAAAACAATACAAATGTTCTCTTTCTAGCTCTTAAACTTTAGTTCAAGCACATGAATTGAATTGATGTTGACAGATATTGCAGAAGTTGATAAATTAACCGAGTAGATAACTTAATCCTAAATAACACGTTCATGTAGGAATCCATATTGGTCAATCAATAATTTCAAATAATGTTGAACCCTATCATAAGAGATCGATCACAACATTGATATTTAACCTTTGAACAGAAATATCAACTTGTAAATGACTCGTGCGGTTTAAACGATTCCACTTATCCGAGTCCCATTGATGTTGACAGATATTGCAGAAGTTGATAAGTTAACCAAATATAGAACTTAATCCTAAATAACATGTTCACGTAGGAATTCGTATTGGACAATCAATAATTTCAAATAATGTTGAACCCCATCACAAGAGGTCGAGCACAACATTGATATTTAACATTTGAACAGAAATATCAACCTGTAAATGACACTCTTGGTATAGTAATCAAAAATAGTCAGTAAATTCGATCAAACATCAAATTTATCTTTGGACCGACTCAATGTTCACATAATGGAAAATTTTACAATTGTCACATATTTATCACCATATGTATGTAAATAATTCGATCAAATATTAACCTTCCTTTAGGCAAATCAATCCCTGCATGAATTACGTACACACATTCTTCCTAATATTCTAAATTAATTAATTTAGGCAACAAATGTTACTTTTGTAACATGTTGCTTCAACTAATCTATTTTAGAAAATTAGTAATTTGAAATAAATATTAAGTATCAAGATTTGAAATTGATTTTGACAACCAAAAAAAAAAAAAATTCCCAAAATCTAAAGTCTTGAAATTTAGGGCTAAAATTCACATCCCAAAAAATTGAGAAATCCAAAGTATGAATTTTAACCCTAAAATTCTTGATTCTTAAAGGTTTAACATGGAATTACTTTGATACCACTTGTTAAAACTTTATGAAACTTTAAACTTCATAAAACTAGAAAATCTAATTACTTAATTGACAACAACCTCCATGTCAAATCATCAAGAAAATTAATAATACGGAAAATACCTTAATTTTTGGGAATAATTCTTTAATAATGGATCTTGATTTCATATCTTGAATCTTGATTATTGGTTCTTTTGATTCTTGAGTTCTTAATTTTGATTTTGACTTCTTGCTCCACAATCTTGGTTATCTTATTCTTCAATTTAATTGCTACAATCCTTCTTCTTGATTGTGAGTTTTTTGGATCTTCCACTTCAATATGCTTTCTATTGTATTCTTGTATTGATGGGATGACACAAAAAAGGAGAAGTTCCATATGAATTGGGGACCATAACTCTATATATAGTTTTCATATGTGTTTGACACACGTCAAATATAACCCTAATGGATTCAGTCTCTATACATATAATCCGGCTCATACTTTATTTAGGTGCCCTAAGCCCAACAATTTAATTTTTTATTAGATCACTTCAATTGGTTCAACTTAACCTTATACGCAATTAATTACATATGCAGGTTCACATGATAAATTAATAAACCCAACATCCAAAAGATAAGGTAGCCACTCCTGCAATTGTATCTGTTCCTCCCCATTAGTCAAACAATTTTGGAAGTTTCTGGACTATCTCATTTATCTACGAGTTAGGCAAATTTCAAGCTATGCAAGATTCCTGAAGGGCACGATGTCGAGGTGTCATTGAAAGATGGTCGACTTTTGGAAATCTGGGATCAAAGTTTTTAAGTTTGAAAGCTAAGTGTCTCAATAGCAAATAACAAAGGACTCGGGATGGACAATCGAATGGAATCAAGGAATAACTCACACTGAAACCTTGGTGACCGTTGTGATCACAACAACCATTTAAGGTTGCATTGCACTGTCATAAAAAAATCCAGCAAAAGCCAAATATTACCTATTATACGGTCGCAACATTTTTCACCGTGCGATTGCACATTTGTCTTTGAGGGAAAGTTTTCAGATTCCCTATTTTGATTGAAATTCATACTCCTATTGACCTTGGGCTCAATTTTAGACCTAACTAAAGGTTTATAAATACCATTCTTCAGATTGAATTAAAGGGTGAGATGAGAAATACAATTCTTGATGTAAAATCTCAAAACAATATACATAAATTCTCAAGATTTGTGGCTCAATTTGTGATTTGAAGGTTAAAAACATTTTTTTATCAATAGATTTACATGATTTCAAGAAGAAATTGATGATCCACATTTTGTAATTGGGTTCCAAAAAATAATAGTTAGGATTTTTTTTCTTTATTCACTGTATTGAAACCCAATGATAGTTTTCATCCTTTTTTTTATTATTTAATTCCAAAATTATGATTGACTAAATACATTGTTGTTAGCATGATCGACATAGCTCTGGTTGGTATCGTTTAATTCAATAGATTCGATGTAGTTTTATTGTGTTAATTTCTAATTATATGTTTAATTTGTTGGATATTTTCAACATATATAGAGCCACACGTTGTTTATTAAAATGTGTGGTGCTATCATTTAAATGACATTAGTCAATTAAAGTGATCCGTTAAAGATGTATTATGACTAATGGGTATTAAAATTTATGGAATTATAATGTAGAGACCGGAGTGTTGTTTTAAATTGATGAGTGG
>CAIGRN010107658.1:0-12792 GCA_903798345.1 Fraxinus anomala | reverse complement strand
TTTTTTTTTTTTTTTTTTTGGGCCCTTTCCAAAATATACATACAAGAGCCAAACATCAGCATTGGATTTAATCTGCATGGATGAAGAATTCACCCGAAATATTGTTCATTACACTAAATTGCATGTTCTCTGATGGTTTCCAATGCCTTTTCCTTTGGTTTATAAACCAGTTGTTAATTTGTTTCTGATCCAATCCTGTCGATTCAGCCAGCGCAATTTTATCAGCTTCCTAGACAAGCGAACACACGAATCAAATCAAGTTTGGTAATATTGAAATGTACGTAATGGAACATATTAAGAAAGAGTACCGTTTTTCGTCAATATAAAATCAAAGTAATGAACCATTATAAAGAATACGTAAAAGATCAAGTAATGCAAACAAGAAATAATTCATTATCGCAACACACTATTGTTTATACGCTTTATGTATAGGCCCTTTTCACACGACCATATCAATTTCAAGAATGCATTATGTGCACATTCATCACATGATTCAATATTTCAAAATTATACGGGTTTCTCATTGAACGTATTGACAAGATCATGTCAATTTTTATGATGTGTTGCGTCATGTTTTATCACCTTATATTGGGACACAACTAAACAAGGTAACAAACAATTTTACATAATTCAACCCTTAATTGAGCCCAATCCATCAAATGAAACATGTAATATAATGATAAAGAATCATATCCATTTCATCGTAAGAGTTCGATGAAGGAAATACTAACCGTTGGATAAGGCCATTTGCAGTGAGCATTCCACCATTCAAGCAATATTTTCTTTGCTCCGTTTGGCAGTTTTCCATTTTTCTTCTTCTTCGAAAATTCTTGCTTTAGTTTATTTATGTGGCTACCATATCTTAATATGAGTTCGTCTTTAAGTTCACGGTCATCATTCTTGATTTGTGCATCTTGTACTTCCGTCACTCCACTGAACTCCTCGTCTGATGACAAGATTCCGTCATCTAGACAAAGAATAAAAGGAGGGTTTTCGACTTGAGATCTAAAAACATATCTATGATAACGGATAATTAGAGCAAATTTCTCAAAGTAATCAAGAAACTTCGTATATCAAAACTAGAACAGTTTAAGTTTTATATAAAATATTGGATTAAATGTATCGATATATTGATAACATTGTAACACGTGCTTTCCTTCGTATATTGGTCAATCCACAATAACAAATATATTATTATATATTATATTAAACTAGAAAAAAAAATAAAGGGAAAATAAAGGCTCATGATATATATTAACAGCTTCTTCATGATATGAACATTTCCATCATTTAGTTTAATTTACAAGACCAAAAAGAAAACAATTTTTTATGGGTTTGGAACTTGACTCATTTTCATCCATTTATTTTCTGGGTTTTGCTATATTTATTTAATAAACTAATGGGTCAGCAATTTCTTAGTCAAATAAAGATGGCTGGAGCAGAAGGTAGGGCTCAACTAATTGGGGGGGCCCACATAATGTCAGATATGGGTCTCCATAACGTCCACCTACCTTATCTCATGGAATCCAAATCAAACTGTCCAAATTAGGTCAGGACCAACACGTACAAAAAAGAAAATAACATGACATTAAGGTCCAATTTAATTACAACGAATTTCATAAAACATATGAGGAAAACGAATTTCACATTGACCGTTTGATTGTAACATGAAAATAAAAATCGAATTTCAAAGTACAACCACTTTAAACTGTATTTTCTTTATTTTCATGGAAAACGAATTCATATGAGTTTGGTGAATTTTTATGTTTTAAGTAACTTGAAAATTGAAATTTATTTCCACATTTACATATCAAACGGACCCTAAAAGGATTTTTCTAATAATAAATACTTAGTGAAATATCAAGAACTAATAGTCGAAGAAAACTCTGAATCACTACTGATCGATCAAGGCATAGCGTAAGAACAATGACTTAGAACTAGATCATTGACTACACTTCAAGTTACAATTTAATTCGATATCTAGTCATTTCTTTTCTTTTAAAAAAAATTATATATATTCAGCTACACACGAACACATACACATTATAGCAATGCACTTCACCATAATCACACACTAGTAAGAGGAAGAAAACAAAAATATTTTAAATCTGTTGATTTAAAAAAAATATTGGATCGTGAATATTGAGAATATGAATGGAAGATAACAAGATGGACATGCTACAGAGTATATCCTATATAACAAAATCAATTAAATATGCAAATAATTACTTATAGCTTAAATTAAGAGCCATACAAAATAATTTAGTTTAAATTAAATTTCACTTGTCTTTTGGACCTACTTAAAAAAATCCCACGTGAGATCCATAAACTGGAAAAATTGTGAATAGGATTTGACGAGCACTCCTAGTTTCTGACAGTACAGTGTGTGCTCGTGTGTGTAATTAAAAGGACTGACCGGCAGCGCAAACCCCGGGCGTCCATTTGTTTTTCTACACCAGCCTTATCCGGGCTTCCCCCAATAAAGCTAAGCTTACCCTACCACCATGTTTTATATCTATCTTTAATCTTGACCTAGTTCAGGATTAGGTAACTTTGTGATTATGATTCACACATATGTATTGACGAAAGTGTAGATGACGACATATGATTGACTAAAAAGTTGATTGTATTTTAAGCAGTTCAATGATAAAATATCATGTGCTATTATGTCAACTTATCTGACAATGTAGCATGATTGTACAAAGATTCTAAACTCTAATGACTCATTATCTAGTCGAACCTCGACCACTAACCTCTGAATGAATCAAGATGGAAGCAACAAGGTAGAATGAAGGATAGTTCATTCATCACGGCATTCGTTGAAGGAAAAAGATGTACAATCAATCTAGATTCTTGATGCCAAGTTCAATTTAACAAAAGACATCAGAGTACGAGTCACTTTGTACCCATCTCAAAAACCAAAAAGATAGGAGCCACAATTTGTATCATGTAATCAACAACTAGAAATTAATGAATGAATAAATCATACACATCACGTTCATCATAATGTTTGAGTGCTTGAATTAAAATTTAAGTGATTATGAATTGTGAGTCTTACGAAATACAGGCATAATAAGTATTAAATGTAAATTCTACTAAATATATAGATTGAAAATATGTTTGACGGACTTAAGTTATAATTTAAATTTTGCCAAGGGTGAAATGGAAATATTATGGAAGCCCTTGTATGCCTCAGCATACCTTCATCAAGAATATCAATCATTCTTTACAAAAACAATATCATAAAAGTTGAAACCCAAAAACACCATGCAAAAGAATATTTAATGTGTAAATTGACATCGAGATTAAGGTACAGAAAACAAGAAGACCAAGCCGTCGTGAAGACAGCATTACATTTGATGCATACTATGAAGGCGCACGTGAAATTGTGCTAATACAACATTCAGGTGGATACCCATATCTTAAAAGAAATTAAATTAAATAAGTACACATTCAGACAGATTAAAAAGAGATCAGACAAAATTTAATCTGTACTTTCAGACAGTTAAAGAACTAATCATATGCCTTAACTCAATCCCTTTTATCTTAATCGTGTATTTTAGTAGACAGCATATAAACATTCAACTTCAAAGGCTGTTACCAGATATCTACAGTATTGCTAATTGCACCAAGTCCATGCTGTGTAAAATAAGATAAGATCAGCAGCTTTTTCTGCATAAAATAATCTAACTCTTAAGTTATTTTTGTAGATTTATTAGTGAATTAAAGATTAAGTTGAGCAAAGATGTGTACTTTGCACACTCATGTACATATTATACTCGTTACTTTAATTTAGGACAATGTCATTTGTACATTATTGTTAACATTACAATTGATTGGGTGAAAAAACTTCGATAAATAAGTAAAAGGTGATACTTGATATGAAACATATTAGATCAAATACAACGATGAATCATTTTATTTAAAAGTTTAAATTATTAAAAAGCGACAAATAATTTACTGTTTAATTTCTTTTAAAGCAAAAGAAGAAAAAGTATGGTTCAGACTGTTTTCCTTTGATAACAAGTGATTCACAAGAAGACATAGCTTTTATCTCCCACCAATGGGGGATTGTGGGAGATTAGACAATTCCCAATGTTTATTTCCCATCTTTAGCTCACCTTTGAGGCCAACACATGATCTGTTGGAACTTGAAAACCCTTTTAAAAGTAAGCAGGCAAGCATGAATATTATATTAATACTTATATTTTAAGTCGAAAAATCACATAAATCGCACGTAATGGAACAAGTTGAAGACTAAATTTAACGAAATCGTCTCAAGACTCCTCCCAACTCAACAAAGGCTAATGGCAAACGATTCTTCTAAGCAAAACATCCTAGAAAGAACTATCTATCCAAAGAATGGAACACCCATAAGATCCAATTATCCAAATCTTAAGGTAGAGTACAGTTAAAAATTAATCTTCTTGGCTGGGACGGTGATAAATTGAGAAAGCTAAAAGAGAAAGGACTGTTACTGTTTTAAAAAAGAAACTACTGTATTGTCATGATCTGCCCTCTGATACGTCTAATCAGAATCTCTACTTATAAATGGCTTCATTTAAATACTATAGTTGCAGTATTTTCAGTAAGGTATGCTAGAATTTTTTGCACAAATTAACAGGAAAAAGAGATCACGTGTAACAGTTAGAAGACAATCTGAAACACACACGAATATGTGAGAGTAAACCCAGTTTCCTTTCAGTTTTAGGGTTTCTGTAAGGTATAAAATCTTGAAGGACGCACCTTTGCAAAGATTGTCCAGTTTAATTTCCATCTCATTGAGGAACGACATTGCTTCGTCAAAAGGCCTTGACAGATCTGATTTGTACTTCACCAGTACGTTGTAGTATGTTTCCTATAGATAGAGTCACAGAGAGGAAAAAAAAAAAAGAATTTATAGAACTTTTTAGCTGATACAAACAGGAGGATTAAGAGAGTGATAAATTAGTAAAAGAACAGGAATTTCAATGTGCAGTCACGAGATGACTAATAAGGAAACTCGAAACTTCAGTGACTAGAGACAAAATTTAAATAAAATTTTTTTTCAAGATTTTAGTTTCAACTCTTGTTGTCACCCACAAGTCTTTGTGTACTCGTGATTATGTATGAGGGAGGGAGGAAGGAAGGAAGACCATGAAGTCGTCGAGCTCAGGATCGACTCCTACACAAACGGAAAGTTCATCTTGCTTACAAAACTCATATTCTCTCTTGATTTCTTCAAGCAAAGATGTTATTTCTGGGGGTGCTCCGACCTGAAAATTGAAGAACTTACTCAACAGAAATTTATATGAATTGTACAAGAAAATTAACAAATTGCTAGTAAAACCTAAAGTCAGTTACCAATTTCAAGAATGATCTGATTTCTTTCCCCTAAGTAGCAAAACCCTATTTTTATTTATATATTATTTTATTTATTTATTATTATTATTTTTTTTTTTTTGCAAAACATTATTACTGAAAACAACAGAAATCAAAATCAAGAATTGTATGTATATCAGAATTTGTGGGCTTCAAAGAAACTGTAACTATCGGTACGAAGGCACTTTTCAAATCAAAATTCAATCAAATCTCTGACCTAATTCATATTATTACGTGGGAGTTCGAGGAACAAAAAAGCAAAAAGCTGATAAAAAATGCAACTGTAAGTCTATAACTTTCGATCAGTCTGAACCTTTTGGCAGTCGAGATAAGCATCGAGCAATTTTGGGTATGAAGGATGAGAAGCAATTTTTGCCTTGATCAAACTGGAAGCCTGTCCACTTTCATCTTCAGGTTTGCCTTTTTCTGTTTGTGGATGGATAGACTCCACTTCTGTAGCCACTGAACACCGAAATCCAATATCGTCCGTCAATCCCGATATAGGGTACTGATGGTGATCGCCGGACGAAATCAGGGCATGGTAGTGATTGTGATACTCTGCCGGAATAATCAGATTCTCCGGTGACATCAAGGCCTTATCTGAGTAATCACTTGCTGAATGAAGACCATAAATTTCATCCATATATATAATCTTGTACAATCACAGAAGTATATATAATCAAAGAACCAGCTCTTGTTATGGATTAAATGACTAATCATGCACCATCAATTATCAAAAGTAATTAAACAGCTAGAGCTACGCATGTCTACTTGCTGTTACAGGATGATATTTCGATTTTGGCTTATGAATGGAGGAGATGGAGTTGAGGGGTGTGACTATTTTTTGAGAAGAAAACAAGAAAAGAGATGCTCAAGGTGCGGCTCAAGTGCAGAAGTTGAGTGAGGGGAGGCCCTATCTCCATTATTAATTCATCGACCAAGTTTCATTATATATTAAAACTAATTTTTCCGAATTGCCTTTTTTTCCCCTTTGCTTTTGAATTTCAAATTGCAATTTGCAAGCATAAAAATGAAATGAACCGGCACTAAACATCATCTAAGATCTAATCTCATAGCAAAGTTGGAAGAGATTACTCTTATGTCTTATCTAGAGGTGTACATTGGGATGAATGGGGCACGCCTAGGTTAATGGGATTTTACTATGTCGAAAGAAAAAGGTGTTGAGCTGGTGCCGAATTTCAATTATGCCTATAAAAGGTGAAACTCGAGGCTTCAAGCAAACTGCTCACTTTGTGAATAGTACTTGATATCTAGGCAATTCTACGAGGCTAATTTTTTTTGTTTGATACTCAAACTCTATTTCGATAGTGTAACTGCACATCATTAAATTTATAATAACCTTTTTCTGCACAATCCATTTCATCACCCACAAATTATGTTCTGTACATCTTTTATAATATCAAAATTCAGTCAATTTCTTCTAAAATCACTATTCCTCATTTGATTTAAAAATTGGAAAGTAACAAATTCTTTCACATTCACATATTCACGTTACACACACACGGAGAGAGAGAGAGAGAGAGAGAGAGAGAGACAATCATCATCTACAATGCATGGTGAAGAAATCCATGAATCTGCCGATTATGTTGAAGATTTTGCTTGTTATATACGAGGCTCCTCTTCCTGCTCCTGTCTACGGTGATTTTTTTTTTTTTTTTTATTTCTAAAAATAATTGAGCTCATTGTTACGCACTGAGCCATGATGTGGTTTCTTCTAATGCAATATTGCATGTGTTTTTACTGTTTTATAGATTTGAGTGCCATAAAACGTGCAATAGCTATGAGTTCACATTATGCATTCATGTACCGTGAGACTGGGATTTGTGCCTGATGATCACTTTGATTGAATTTGTTTTACATGAGCAGATTCTACTCATTCCACCATAAAGCTACACCATGGTGGTATATTATTCGTCAAGATGCGCAATTTTGTGTACGGGCATTGTGAAGTAGCATATCTTGAATACATGAATCCAAATTAGTTTAATAGATTTCTATTGGACAATGCCTTAAAAGATGTTGGGATACCCCCAAAGAATGAGTTATTTTTATAAGGTTGAAAAGAAAAGATTTAGTGATGCATATTTCTGGTTGGTAAGGGATGCAGACTTCTTGAATTTAGTGAGATTGCTTGTGGATAAGAGGATTGCTGAGTTATGGTGTTTGCCTGTGGTCGAAATGTTGGAATTGCCATGGGATGAAAGGTGAGAGATGATATTTCAATCGTGGATGTTGACACAAGTGAGGTTTTGGAAAAGGTGGAAGAAATAAGAAATGCATAGGATGATGGTCAACTTGGGCACCATATACAGTACGTTATGGAAGTGTATGATGAATTTGTAGACGGGAGTGATGTGTATACAATGGATGAGGTTGAGAGTGCAGGTGAAATAGATGAAATGCAAGCAGACACATGTGGTGATCATGAGGCTCATGTTGAAGTGAAAGAGTACATTGATGATAATACTAATGGAGATGCTCATGTTGGGATAAGAGCTCAAGAGGTAAGGGAAAATATAGGGCCTACAAGGGGTGAACCTATAAGTGATACTGATTTTGGTGTGGCAGTTGTTGAATATGTGGAGCCTGCAGATGTTGAAATGGAGGTAACAGTTGAGGAACTTGCAAATTATACAATGGATGAGATTGAGAAACTGCAGAGATGTTGAAGTAGAGGCCATAGTTGAGGAACCTGCAGATTATACAGTGGATGAAGTTGAGAAATTTGCAGATGTTGAAGTGGAGGCTATAGTTGAACATGCTGTGCATCTTGAATATAATGCACCCAATATTGGTGATACTCCACATGAACTTGCAGTTGAAGTTGAAGTGGATACTGGAGAGGATGAACCTGTAGTTGAAATGGCTAATAATGCACAAACTGGTGAGGAAAATATGGTGGAAGATTTTCCAAGTGATGGGGAACATATGGTGCCTCCTACTGATAATGCACTAGAAGTTGAAGAACCTATGGTTGAACCTGAAGTTCAACATGATGGGGACCATGAATTTGAATGACACTTGGAAGACTTTAGTGATTCAGAATATGTTCAGGAGGAAAATGTGGTCGAAGACGACAGTGATGAGGATGCATTCTTCAGGTTGATTGAACATCTTGATATTGGCATTGATAATATGGGGGATGAAGCTCAGGGCAATTTTGGACCTGCAGATGGTGATGGAACAGACTACAATGACTCCGATGACCTAAGAAGCATTCTAGTAACAATGAAGAAGGGAGTTCATCCTCAAGAGCTAGAAATGAGATTTGGTTTAACCCTGCAACTGACATGTAAGATCTAAAATTCAAGATAGGTAATGATCTTTTGTACGTCTTTCCTTTCTTATAATGCATTGTAGTAATGGTATAACAAAGGCATGAGATTTGACAATATAAAGATACTGAGGGATGCTGTGGTATAATATTCAATAAAAAATGGAAGGCAGATAAAATATGTGAAGAATAAAGGAACCAGACTAAGGGTGAGGTGTGAGAATAATTGTTAATAGAGTTATATGCCCACCAACACTCTGATAAGAGTTTTAGGATTAACACCTTCAAGGATTAATATACTTGCACAATGGTGTGGCAGAATAAAAGACACCAACACATGATGATGAAAAATGCAAAAATGGAAGTAGCACAAAAATGGGATCATGCTTTTGGTCCTAGAATTATGACTATACTTGAAAAAGCAAAGGCAGATGCAAGACACTTGAAGGCAGATTATGCAGGTAATGATAAGTTTGAGGTCAGCAATAGAGATGGTATGCGATGGAGTATGGACTTGGCAAAGAAAGAGGCATGTAGAAAATGGCAACTTCTCGGAATCCCCTGTGCTTATGCAATCTCTGGTATGATTTCTAGGAACATGGCATGTATGAGTACGTTGGTGCATGCTACACCAAGGAAACTTATCTCAAGACTTACAGTCTAGTAATCCAACCAATGTCAAATTCGGAGTTATGGCCAGAACTTGGTAGGCATCCTCTTAATTCACCCATGAAATAGAAACAAGCAGGCAGATCAAAGAAGATGAGAAAAATGTCACAAATTGAACCACCTTCAGGTACAAAAATTGCAAGAACATATATAAAGATGACATGTAGAAAATGTAGGAAACATGCCATAACAGGAGAACACGCACAACCTCATTGCCACATATGCAAGTTTCCCGCTAAGTTTACAAGTAGACACTCAGCAACAATCATAGCTAATATCACAATGCAAAAGAAAAGCATCCGCATCAAATGAGTCTCAGTCACAGGCGAAGAAGAAGAGCAAAGGAAAAAAGAACTTAGCTTGTACTACTTCTGTGTTTTCTTAGACTGCTTTTTGTATTGTATATGATCTTTTCTAATGGATTAACTTGAACTGGTCTTTTAATGATGTACATTTCAAGTGAAGATGAAAAGAATTCTCAGCATTACGATCCTTATTTCAATGTTATATATATATTTACAGTGAACACTGTCTAGGAACTTTACAAAGGATTAAGGACTTAAGATACAACTGAGTGAAAGGTTTTGTACTTTCGCTACAACTTGTTTTAAAGGTTTGGACTTCTGGTGCAACTAGTTCAAAACGTTTGGGATTTCTTCTGCGACAACTGGGAAACATTTGGGACTGCCTCTGGGACTTACGCAATTTATTAAGGATCGTCGTTGCACCATCATCTTAACGTTTTTCAAACAAAATTTCCTTTATATTTATGAATCATTCAGTCTCGGCAAAGAAGAGGAATATAGGAAAAACAAAACAACGAAGTACAGTTGAATAATAACATGTTTTATTACTAGAAAATAAGTAAGAAAACAACAAACCCCATATCTAGGTACAGACACATTTCACTAAAACTCCACATTCAAATCCAATGAGTCAAGTCTTCCGTGTTGTACGACCTCTTGAATGAAGGGTGTTTATTTTATGTTTCATCTCCCTCCTAGCATGTAAAAGTCCAAGAATCGGCTCCTTCGATCTCTCACACATTGGCCGGTCAACCCAATCGAAGAAATTACATTCACCTGCATCTTTATATCGTGGGCAGCTGATAAACCTTTTTCCTGAATTCAAGTTCGTCCATGAAGTCTTCATCTCCACAAGGAACTCACATCTACAAACATTCATCTCCATCTCATTTCTAAAAAAAGGTCTGACAGTTATTGGAGGGAGATAGAATATTATTATTCAACGATATGGAGGGAAATGTATAATGATTTCAACAGTACCAAATGAGGAATAGTAATTGGACGAAATTGCACCTCCTTAAAATTGTCAGTATACCTGTTTCCGTCCAAAAGGACCCCAACTGTATATTTATGAAAGGTTAAGGACCTCGTCTAGCACAAAATGAAGGTTATGGTAAAATCTGCAAAAAATAAAAAAATTAGGGACCTCTGCTGCAATTTTTTCAAAAAATATATGACAAAAATACTGACAACTATTCAGAGACGAAATCACACGAACGAAACACTCGTGCCTCGCAGGACAAAAGTTTGGTGTAGCAACGCCGACTTGGCAAAAAATTAATAGAGAGCCAATCAGCTACTTGACGCGCATGAGGTGAAAAAGGCATCGCCCTTGTGCCTGCAAAATTTCATCTGACGCGTCAATTTTTCCTTTTTAATTAATACTCTTTTGGAACCCAAATTGAATGTGATTTTTACCTAATTTTCAACTCATATAAATACAAAATATGGGTAGCCATTGAAAGGAGCTCTCTCTAGTCTATTGGTATTGTATCAAACCATTGAATTCATCGAGAAGAAGAGGCCAACTGTTATATTTTGAGAGAGAAAATCAAATCCCAGCAAGAATTGAAGCTCAATTACATAAAAAAAAAAAATTGTAGAATGCAACCATAGAATTGAAGATCAAGATTTCTTACATTCATCCATGATCCGAGTGATATTCATTCATAATTCTTTTTGTAATTTATACAAAATCATGTTAGGCTAGATCCGTAATTGTATTGGATGAAGATGAATCCTTATTTGTTTATTTTAATTCAATACTAGTAATTTAATATTTCTTGCATTTCTTAATTAATTTTGTATTTCCATTACATTATTTAATTGTTTTGCCATCAATTAGATAATTAAGTACTTGTTGTAGTGTTGAAAAACTCACAATAAATTTAGATTGAAGCAAGATTAGCATACGAACAATAGATATAATTAGGAATAACAACATCGCGTATGTAATCATATAGGTAATCTAAAATTTAATGCATTCGAATTCGAACTAGGAATATGATTGGATCATGATCAAAATATAATTAATTAATCTTGAAAAAGAAAATTAAATACCTTAACTTTATCGATTCTCAATGAACTCAATTACATAATTGAGAATTGAATTAGATAGCAATTAACGGACTCTAAGTCAAATACAATCATACATAATTTGATACAAATTATATTCTTTACATGTTTCTTAGCATAATTTAGAATAATTACAACGTCAAATTCCTTTTGTTTATAGACTTCAAATATCATACAAAGTTAGTAAATTTGAATTAAAAGTTAATCTATATGAGACGATACTTTCAACTGATAAAATATATTACTTGCCAACAATTTTGTATCATTGTTGGTTTCGCTCAATCATTGGCCATCACATTTAGGGGGCCTCGTACCAAATTATATGAGTCTTCATAAATAGTATGGAAAAAAATTACATGCAACGATTAAAATATATACACACACACAAAATCAAATTCATTAATAATAGTTGGGGCGTGCATGATTTGTGATTTTTGAAAGTAGAGTTGCAATCATCGTGTTTTGACAAAAAAGAAGATTTTGGACTTTGTTTATGAGCCTTGAAAAATTACCTTGGCTATTAGTGATTGTGATAGCTTCACAAATATCCTACTTTTGTCTAGAAAAAAAAAAATACCACGGTTTACAAGTTTTTAAAGAATACCTCTTTTACATTAAAAACCAATATTTTATGTTTACCTCCTTTTATAATTTTTTTTAAAATATACTTCAGTTTCATTTAAAGTCGACATTTCAAAATTGCATTAAAAAATAACATTTTTTTTTATTTTTTTTTATTTATGAATTCCATACTATGGTAACATATATTTTATTGTGTTACTTATAGGGTAACGTTAAACTATTTTAATTTTTAATTAAAAAATAACATTTAAGGATAGTATACTGTATAATAATTTTTATTAATAAGTCAATGTTTTACATGAGTAACACGTTATGTCGCACTATGTTAATTTAACAAGGTTATGTTACTTTTTAGGGCCCGTTCTCTTTGTATTTCAGTTTTGTGTTTTGAGTTTTGAATTCATTTTGAGTTTTGTGTTTTGGGGGTGTATTTTGAGATTGTTAAAAATGTGTTCTTTTTTACATTTTCAAAAATTGTTTTCGAAAATAAAAAAAGGAAAACGT
>CAIGRN010107656.1:0-28277 GCA_903798345.1 Fraxinus anomala | reverse complement strand
TAATTAATGTTTAATACACTTCTTATAGTCTCCATCTATGAACCAAAATGTTTAATCAGGTAAACTTCTTGATTCGATTTTTTTTTTTTTTTTTTGTTATATATTTCGCCAAAATCTCAAATTGGACTATACTGGACTAAAAATAATCTCAAAATAATATATTTACATGTTCATTCTCGTAATTTATCTATTCATCGTATCAAATATGATTAGCACCGTGCTTAAATAAAACCGTGACAGATTCATATACCTAGTAGACGCATGGGGATTATTCACAATAATAGCTCTTTTCACATTGGCTAACATTGTCTAATGTTCACAACATTTGATGGGGTGCACCATAGTCCGTATGGAATATTAGGACAAGTTTAGTGTACGATATAATACATTGTAATTGAAAATATTTTGATTTTATTATCTTCTTTAATCTTGTTAAAATCAATTCAATTCAACGTATTAAATTTTAATACGAGATGCTATCAATTTTAGAGAATTGATACGTAAAGATAAGTTCCAAAAGACTCTATTTTTATTTTATAATGATTGCATTTAATAAGTTAAAGATCTTAATACTCTATTTCTTAAATTATTCAAATCTTATTCGAACTAATTGGCCATTAACGTATAAAAAACACATTAAATAAAAGATGAGGAAAAATCAAAATGAAGAACCAAATAGAGCACATTGTTGGAGGTTATAAAAAATTTCTCTCTAAATGTAAAGATTATATCTATTATACATAGGACATGAATCAAGATTCCATATTCATAATATTTGTAGCAGATATTATCAAATAATTAATTATTATAGAAGTGTTTGGTATATTGGATTAGTTAAGGAAGATAGACGTGTGAATATAAAATATTATTTGAATCAATATTGTACACTGTATAATTATAGATTATCACTTTCACTTTTTTAACAAACTCGTATGAAACTCAATGTACTGTGCTGAGAAATGCTTCTTGGCTACCATTAAATAAAAAGGCTTGAACAACGTTTATGATACTCTTTTCAGATAACATAATTAGAGCTATAAATTGATTTCTTACAATCGATGATTTCCTTCCAATCGAGCATCAAATCATCTACCCTCACTTGTGAGGGGGCCGGTGGGGGGGTTGTCACCCCCCCCCCCCTTGAGGGGGCCGGTGGGGGGGTTGTCCCCCCCCCCCCCCCGGTACATAAAGCCTCTCTCTTAATACATTGGTTCACGTGGCAATTTTGAATTAATAGGTAGAAAGATTGACAACAAATTATCCAAATAAAATAAACAGAAGGTAAAAGTAGTATCCCCAGCATTGCTAGATTTATATGCAATTAGAAGACAAATAATGAGTAATAAAGTTGTACAACAGGGACTTGAGAAAAATTTAAAAGGTGAAAAAGTTAAGGGAAATGAGAATCGCCAGCATAAGCAAAGCAAAGCAATAAAAAGTTGGTAATTATAGTGGAAGACAAATTATATCAACCTTAAAGATTAAAACGTGAATAACATGTAGAATGACCCTTGTGTCCAAAGTCATGGATTTGCAATATTTAGTCCATCTAGTTTATATTATTGAAGAAATATGGATAATAAATATGCTTATTCTTTAATAATTTAAAATTTTAAACTTTTGCCTGAGTTGATTCGACTTGCTCAAGACAAATGTTTTGAGTTTAAATCTCGTTGTAATCTGTTTGTGACGAATTGATGCGTGTCAAATATTTGATGAAAAATTGATATATTCTCTTTTTTAATGGGTTAAGCTTTCAAATGATATAGTTGGATCTCTATATATTTAGTCCATATTTGGCTCTCATTTCTTAAAATTCATTTTTCTTCCAAACTTATTTTCAACCACACATTTCATCAACTTTTATCAAAATCTACTAAAAATCTAATTTCTTATCCAAACAAAACAGGCTTTATTCTTGAATTTACTAATAATGATGTGGATCTCTCTTACTACGAGAACTCCGCCGACCAAGTTAGGGAATGTTTAATAGCAGACGCTTTTATAGATTTGAGTATATATTTTCTTTTCTCCATCACTTCTACATGCGATGGCTACCGGTCTTTACTAGAGATGACAATGGTACCGTTAGGTCACGATGGCTCTATCCATCAAGATTTGCGAGAGGCAAGGTGGAAACAATACAGGGCTACGCGAGAATTAAAACATTCTCATTTACCGTCCTCATTATTTGTTTCTTTATTTTTAAATTATTTTTATATTTCAATTACAATTTAAATAGAAAAAACTTCATACACTAAAACTTTTAACAAGGCTGGTTCTGAATCTAAACCATGTAATAATGCTTAGCAACATGTGACGGGACATTTTTGTTGGCGGTATCATGACGAACATTAGTGGTTATCTCAAGTTAAATATGAAAAACACACACGAGAACACTTTATTCAAAATATATACAACTACAATTAAACCATACCCACGTTATAATCTCAAATGTCATGGAAATTTTAACAAAATGATGTACAAGTTTATATAAAAAACCAGAACGTTAAAAGTGTAGTACAGCAGTCAATGCCTTCAATCTTTATCCAAGTGCACTAAAAGGCTCAATCCATTTGAATCCAAGTGCAATTTTGATTCAAAGATGGCAATAAATGATTACAGAACTCTGCCATTTTTCCAAGGAAAATAATAGAAAACTAATAGAAACATTGAACATTATATTGAGTACATAATATTGATTCATTATAATTTACTACATTTTATGTTCTTTTTTTCTTTAATATTATCCAATTCATCTAATCAAACTAGTTACAAATATTTCAAAACTTCAAGTTAGATTCTGGTCGACTTCTTTGTGCTCGTTCGTGTTGACAACGAAGTCAGAAAGATAAAAATTGAAACTCTAGTCAAAATCAACGAGCTCCTAAAAAGTGAAGTAGAAGGCAAAATATTCAAGTGGTGTAATTCAACTATTACAGAGAGTAAACAGTACAAAGTCTCCATTTATTCTAACCAAAATGAAACACAAATCAAAAAGATCAAAGGAATTATGTGTTACATTCAAATCAGTTCAAGAGGAAACTAATGGATTTGCAGGTAAAGCATTTGTAGATCCTTGCAGTGGACGCACGTCCAGGGAAACAAGGGAGGATCCAGACAGTAAGAATGAACACATTGAATCTGGCAGAGTTGACATCTAATGAGAAGATCCTCTGGTTCCCGACTAAAGCATTGATAACAAACTTGTGTAGTTGATGGCTATATAATAATGAAGAACAAAGAAAATATTGAGTTAGAAATAATACAATAATATGTAAAAGGACCATCTCCAAATTGGTTATATGATTGATAGAGACTACTTAAGGCAGTTCAAATAGCCAAGCTCGGGTTGATAGTGGTAGCGAAAGTCACTGAGAAATGTTCAAAATCAGCCGAAATGGCAAAAGGATGGAACAGATAATTAAGGTTCAGCAGAATTTACAACCCATCCCCATGTAGTCACTAAAAAGGGAACAGATGCAGAGCCTATCTTTATGAAACTGGAAAATGTCCAACAACTTACATTAGCAGGAAGGGTGTGTACATCATCAAGAAGGATGTAAGCATCCATTTTTGCACGGTCATGTGGAATGGTTTGTGAGTATATTTTTTGATCTGAAGAAACTGCATCTTCTACTTTTGTGATGCTTGCAAAACTAGACTTGCACAACGGACATGTTGAAGCCTTCCCCCTTGAAGCCTATGAAAGATAAAAATCAATAAACTATATCAATGTACAAAGAAAATAAATTAGGTAGTTATGATCATGCCCCAAACCTGGAAACTGGTAAACAATGATTTAGTTTATATCACAAAATTGTGAAAATTGATTCGAATTAACTTACAGGCATGAGCCACATTGTCCAAAGATACTGTATATTTTTGTAATCCGTATGGCAATAAATTTCAATGTCACGTAATCAGATAGATGATATTTTAAACTGGAACTAGTTTTTCAAACTCTACAAGGCTGCCTAGTGCAAACAAACACAAAAGAAAATCAAAATGCTTGTTAATGCACAAGATTGTTTAACATTTCAGAGAATCTTTTATCACACAGATACAGTCTTAAATCCCCACAGGTGAAGAGAAAATATATGACCCTTTTAACCAATGTGCAAGTATAATATAACAGTCCACCAAAAAGAAAAAGAAAACAGAACGGAACAACAGTGCTGCAGAAGTGAAATACTGAATAAGCAGATTGTGTATACCATGTGATCTGCCCAGGTCTGGATGCATGAGAAACAAAATCTGTGACCACATGGCAGCACCCCTCTGGTTGAACTAAAATTCGTCCAACATATAACACACGATAACTCAGATGATTGATGAAGTCTGGTGCTAAGATCAGTGTCATCTAGAACCTCATGCACATCTGTACAGCAATCATTTGCAGTTTTGCGGACAGAAGATGGTGCATCCTCAACAAACAGGTTCTGATGATCATCATCATTCATATCCTCAATGTCTTCAACGCCATCTAAAACTTCATTATTAATTTGCCGACTCCAAGAGCAACTTTGATCGGATGCATTATCAAATTCACCTTCACCTCTCTGCACATCTGAATTATTATGTGAAACCCCACTGCCATTACTCTCAGAAAATACTTGTGCAGGTTCGCAATCTTGCATGAAAACCCCAGCAAAACCTAAGTCCTCCATGCTTTGATGCTTTTTAACCAGTCTACGATCTCTACAAGTTTCACTTGAAGTAGATTTTCCCTTCTTCAATGAAAGTGGTTGCTTAGAAGAGCTTGGTTTCCCAGGCTATTCAGGAAGCAGAAAAGTGAAAAGGCATCAACAAGTAAAAATTTGGTGCAAGTAGAATGGTTTGACAATATAATGTTGCAAAACAATCATGTATCTTTGGGCATGGCCAAAGTAAGGTGACCCTGGAGAGGAAAATATGCCCCATGTTTGAGTCCCATTTTTCTAAAATGCATTTTTCCGAAACTCTTTTTCAACCACACATTCTCCCAATAAAATAATTTCACACGTAAACGCAAAACTTTTCCATACTTTTTAACCAATAATCTTTAAAGAAAAATCACTTTTTACAAAATCTATTCTCAAAAAAAGGGGCTCAAACAGGAACTTAATGTTTTATCAGACAAGTTCAAAGTCAACTCAGTTACCATAAATATAGACAGTTAAATGAGGTAGAGAAAGAGATTGGCGAAAGGGACATGAAAACTAAACCAAAAAGATAAAGAGATATTATGTACTATAAGAAATTTGATACATCATGGTAAATAATTATTCAAAGTAGGTTATAACAAAATAATACACAAGACTAATGAGAGTATTAATCATAGAAAAGGAAGTCAAATTTCATACCTCCGCTGTCATGGAGCCTGACCACAGAAGCTTGTCAAGATAATGACTGCTACTACCTGAGTAATCCCGCTTTGAACTTCGTTTGATTATTTTCCGTTTTGGTCTCTTTGATCCATGATTGTTTTGCCTCAACTCAGAAGACAAATCCTGCAATAATCCAGATATGAAATCTGCTGTCAAAGTCAATAGATAACTGATCAATGCACAGGGAAATAATAAACAAAGTTTTGACTGAAGCAAAAGTAATTCAACACCCGTTTGGTCTCCATTATTCCACGTTATAATGAGGGTAATAGTAATTTTTTGGAGAATGTGTGGTTAAAAAAGAAGGAAATTTTTTTGGGTTTACGTGTGTATTATTTTATTGAAGAATGTATAGTTAATAAGAAAATAGAAAAAAATAAATTATAATTTAGTGACGAATAATGGGGCCAAACGGGGGCTCAGACTTTCAACAAAAAAAATGTTTCAAATATGTTTACATAGGTTACATTTTTCTTGAAGTTAAAAAAAAGATAAAAAAAAAAAATCGGAAGTTACATATTTTAAGAGTAACTCAGTAAAGTATCAAATAACTTACTTATTTCTAACTTCAACCAACAAAAATTATTTATTCTAAAACTTATTTAAGCTTAGCCAAACATGCAAATGACCAGATTGCCATTGCAAACTAAGACATCAGTTGCAGAAGAAGAAATTGCACCAGAAAAAGTAAATTGAAATTTAAGAACATCAAGAAAGCTTGAAACGCTGAGTGATTTTCTAGGCTCCTCAAAATGATGGCTTTGTTTTCTGGTGAAGCATAGAAGCATTCTTACAGTCCATAGAGACACCATCATCTCTACATTTATTTGCAAAAAATCCACATTAAGTGGCCCTCATTAATAACCATTACATTGAACTGGTAACACTTGCAAACAAGCATAAAAACATCTCCAAGAGATTCTCTATTTTAAAGAACATATTTTGCAATTTAGAGAGCATCTATATATTTAGAGATTAATTTTTTTTGAGTACTCCAACATGCTCTTTATATTTAACACTTAATTTTCCTACTCCCAAAAAATATTTATTATTTTTCCCTATCTTTTATTTTCACTAGTTTCCCTTTAGTTTATTATATTATTTTCTTCCATTAAAAATTGAAATACTTTGAATGCATTTAATTATAGAGAGTGAGTTTGGCTCTCTAAATTTGAAGAGTCAAACTCACTTTCTAATTTAAAATATTAATTTAAAGAGTCTCTTATAATATAATTTTAAGAGTTGACTCTTTAAAATAAAGAACATCTTATATTAAAAAAGCCACTTGGAGATGCTTTAACAAATGTAAATCAATCATGACATGAAAATGAAATACAATTAAACAGAAGAAGAAATATTCAACGAAGATCATAAATCATATTAGATGAAACCATAAGATATTATAAAAATTAAAGATCAGATGGCTACCTCATCGAGTAAAGATGTATCAATAACAAAGACATCATCAGTGTCTTCACAATCAATATCGATCACATGTTGCTTAGCATTATTCCATGGTTTGGATTGAGAACCCGCCTTGTTAAATCCCAAGGAGATGTCCAAATGCGGTGACCCCATTTCTTCACCACTGAAAGAAATCAAGGACAAAATAAACGCCTGAACTAATAGAAATAGAATTGTAAAAAATATCAGAGTTGATTAAAAATCAGTTCCTGCTGACACAGACGACAAATCCATAACTGCAAACAATATCTAGTGAACAAATCTGCACATCCAGTCATTATCTGAGTTCAAAGATGAACTTGCTAGGCATTAGCTCAATGTAATACATTACAATGTATAGAGCTGCTTCGAGATAAGCATATAAAGATTCAGTTTTACCTAAGTTCAGCAAATATAGTGATCATGCTGAGCCCACAAAAAGTGGCATGCGGGGAGAAAAATCATGGTGGAATTGTTGCTCGAATTTTACAATCTCTTAACAAGGCAGGGAAACTTGCAAGGTTTTTTTCCTTGCAAGTCTAGATTCATAAGATAACTTAATGCATGTTTGGGCGAACGTATTTGGGTCCTCGAAGTGTGATTTGAGAAACTCCAATTAAAGGTCAATTGATTTTTTGTAATTCCAATTCCAAGTCCTAATTCCAGACTGAAACGTGCCACTCTATAGTATAGTTTTAGCAATGTGAATTTCTAAATGTTACACATTCTTTTAATGTGTTTTACTGCCATGTACTTCTGAATTTTTTTTTTCCATCACACTTCTCCATCAGGTACCCAAAGCATAATAAATTTAACAAATACAAGAGTAGTAATGCTACCAAGATTGACAAGATAGTATGAAAGACTAACTCTATTGATGTATTCTATATATTACCATATGGTCAAGTCCTACCTTTCTTAAGTTCCTTTTAGTTTTCCAAAATATCCGAGTTCAGATAAAATGAACACAAACGGGAATCAATTAGACAGCATTTGTAGAGCCCAGATTCAGGGAAGAGGTGTCTTCATGAATACTTTGAAAGGCATAAAACATTTTGTTCATAGACCTTTGCAAAATATTTTGTAGACAAAATAATATTAAAGAATTCAAGTTCCACTTCTGCCCTTTCGATACTTGTATCCAACCAAATTAAGGCCCTAATTTTTCATAATATAATTGACATCTGGAGTTTGAAAACAAAACTAGACATCTCTTAGTTCTTTTCTTGAAGTTACAATCCCGTGTAAAGAATTCCTATAACAATTGTTTGTAGAAACACCGAATGCATCAGAACTGTAAATTAACCCTACAGCTTCATACTTAGGAAATTACAGCATTCAATTAAAGCAAGGTTATCAAATTACCAAATTTGACAAAGTTGTGCAGTTCATGAGCATCTACATGGTCCTACAATGCAGAAAATCCAAGTGAAACCAAGTTACAAAATTCACCATACCTCTGAAAGGTGTAGGGATGCTCTGGCACACGCCTTCCTTTCTTTACACATTCCTCAATCCAGCAATGGTTAACTATTACCGTCTTGAACTTCTTACAAAGTTCATATTTTCTCCCTTCAAATTTCCAACACACCTATCCAACCCAGTAGATCAAAAAATATATATGTTAACATAATCAGCCTGAAATTAAAAAAATAAAAATTACTTTTAAAGATACAGAAATAAAAATATTATTCAATAGGGATTTTAAAGCGTACCAAATGCGTAACAGATTGATTCATAGCACCGACATAGCTAGCGCCTGTCTTCGATATCAATTTGATGAGATTGAATCGCTCGAAGCCCTGGTAACCACTAACTGTAGCTATCACTGATTCCATACCTTTAATGGGGAAATGCAGCGCACCTGTAATTTAAAAAAAAAAAAAGAAGAAGAAATTATCCACCAAAAATAGAGTAGAAATCCAGAGTGAATTATTTGAATTTCCAAATAATAAAAAAAATCATGTCTTGCATCGACGCAGGAAGTGGAATGAAACCCTAACGTTGATCGATAAAGATATACATTTAGCTTATGCATATAAACAAGCAAATATGTGAAAAGAGAATGATAAATTGACCTTTGGATTGATGTCGAAACGAGTCGTCTTCCATGGTGAGGATTGGGGGTGCCATTGAGGGGAGGCTTGTGCCGGGAAAATGAAAATTTTGAATTGCCCTTGGCCTGTTAAACGTATTGCTGCTGCCTGCTGGTTTAAATATGAGAACCTCAGCTTACCGTTAATCCCCCGTTTGGTTTCCATTATAATTTAATACATTTTTTTTCTCTCTCTTCGGGTGTGTTTGAATCATATTATTTTCGAATAATATATTTTGAAATAGTAGATTGATTGAGAATGTGTGGTTGAAAAAGAAAGAAAAGTTTTTGATGTGATGAAAAATATTATTTTATTGAAGAATGTGTGATTAAAAATGAGTAGAAAAATGATAATATGGATCAAACGGGGTCTTCATTTTAATTATATATTTTTCAATAAAATAATATTACACGTAAATTTAAAAAATCTTCTTTTTTAGTCACACATTCTTAAAAAAATCACTATTACAAAATATATTATCACCAAAAACTCATTATAATGGATTCCAAACATGGGATTAAATGGTTGGAATAATGGTTTCGATAAGTTTTATTCTATCCGTATTTGCACACTTATTTTTAATTAATAGAATACAACTTATGCATAATTTATCCAACATAAACATGAGGACATGAACATACGGTTTGGTAACAAGGGCATTGTTTATTATAAAATCATTATGATAATGTGGTTGTGAAATTAGTTTGTTAAGTCTTCTATTTGGTAGGAATTAAAATTTTAATTTTAATTTAAATTAAAATTAATAATTAATTTTAATAATATATTTTATGATACTCACAATTTTTTAATCACATATTTTTTCAACTTTTAACAAAATTTACTAAAAATCTAATTTTAATTCTTATCAAACAGGGGCTAATTGGTTAAGTAAATTTTTGATCTTCATTATTTTTAAAATATATTTTTTCTCCTATTTTCAACCACAAAGTCTTTAATAAAATAATATTACACGTAAATTCAATTTTTTCTTATTTTTTAACAACACATTCTCCATTAAAATACTATTTCAAAATGAGCCCATGTTTGGTGCACATTTTGGGTAGAAGAATGCATTTTGTTGATGTGATAGATAGGGAATATGTGGTTAAAAAAAAATTTATTAATGTGATGGAAAATATTATTTTATTGAAAAATGTGTGGTTGAAAATGAGTAGAAGATTGAGAATGAAAATATTAATATGGACCAAACAATGGCTGAATTTTGAAGAAAAAATGGAGCTCAAACAAGCTCTAAATTAACTTGAATAATTAATTATAAAATGTAAAAAATACTAATTAAAAATTAAACTGTAAATTAATAAATATTAATTTTTTTTAAAATTTGCTTTTAACGCTTTTAACTTTTAATGTATTAAAAATTTAAAATTATAGGGATAATTACAATTACGATCTCAGACTTTTCAATTTTTTGCAACTTTCACTCTAATCTTTTACTTATTACATTCACAATTCTAAATATTTCATTCTTTAGTGACAGAAGAACGAATGGATGGAAACCATCATTTTGTCCATTAGTTGACTAGAAAAATTAATTGTGAATATGTGATCATATTTTTAACCATTTCAAATAAGGTAAAATAGTAATTTTACATATTTGTACATAAACAATTAAAATAAAATAAAAAAGAAATAAAAGACTACTCTCACTTGAACCCACTCCAGTTGCTTGAACTTGGCCTGCAACACTGCAATTGGATTACGTTCCCCCTAGCCCATAATTTCGACGGCCTGTGTTGGAATTTCCATCATTATATCTCCTTACTTTTACCCATAATTTGGTAAAGATTTTTTCATGGCAACAATACATAAGTAAGATATTAAGTATTACTCATTTTAAAATTAAGGATGAAGATTTTAAATTTCAAAAATCAGGTTTTTAGTAAAATTTATTTATGATTTAATTAATTATATATTTAATTAATTATATATATTAAAGTCACATATTTATGCAATTTGGTCACAAATTAACCATTTAATTAGTTACAAATTATTTTTCGATCACTAATCAAAAATTTTATAAGTGTGAACTATTTTTTTACGCTTTTACGTTTTCATTTATGCTATTTTTTTAATTATTAAATAATTCTAGATTTATTTAAAAATCTAAAATAATATTAAAATAAGAAAACGATTTTATACGCTTTTTTACGCCTAGTCCGTAGTTTGGCCTCCATACTTCGTTACATTTTACGTTTTTTATAACACTGCCTTAAACTAAACAAAACCAAACCAAACCAAACCAAACCAAATCAAGACCAGAAAACTATCAGAACCAAATCAAAGACAAATTTCCAGAACCAACTCAAAAGGCTAAAAAATTCCAGAAGTTTCACCATAATTGAACAAAAATAAAAAAAGAGGAAATTACACCAAGTCCTATGTTTTAAGATCCAATTTCAAAAATCATGTCCAAAATTTCTTTATTAAAAAATCAGGTTATAATTAAAAAATTTAATATTAATAATTATTTTATAAATTCAAATTAATCATTTTCATTTTCTTTACTCTCTCTACCCTCGCTGTTCTTCTCTCTCTCACTTCTCTCTTCCGATCTGACGAAATTGCAATCGACATCAGAGGCCCAGCTGTGTCGTAACGGGGCCCTTACGCAATCCATGGTCTGAGCACGATGTAGATCTTTTTTTATTTTTGTGGATGAGGATTGTGGTGCGGCGGAGGTGGAGTTGTGTGCTGTTTGATGGTGGTTCGGTTTTCGGCATCATGGCGGTGGTGATGTGCGCGGTGATCGTGCAGATCTGTTTTCAGTTAGTAGATGGGGGCTGTGGTGTTGTGGATGGGGACTGTGGTGCGGTATGGTGTTTGACGACGGTGCTGTTTTCGGCATCATGGCGGTGTTGCTGTGTGCGGCGACGACAAAATTTTTATAGGAAAATAGCATATTGCTATGCAACTTATAGCTTTAGTAGCAAGTTAAGGCCCAACCAAAAATGAATTGGTTTCAAAGCTTTCTTTGCATTTATAATTATTCCTCGATGATGGAAACAAAATAGGCGAGGCCAGTGGTGTGACAAATTTCTGCTATTCATATACAGAGAATAAAACAACAAATAACAGAAACTCAAGATTACATCTTTACCTGCTCATATATGAGCAATGATCTAAAATGAGCGAATATGCTTTACATATGCTCACATATGCTAGGACTTTTTCGAAATGCCTCGCATAAGCGATATGCATGTGATAATACGATCAACTAATTTTGTTGACCATATATGCACGTTTAAACTCCAAAATGCGCAAGTATTTGTGTTTACAATTGTGTCAAAATTAGTTTAGCAAAATCCAGTCCACTTTTATAATTTAAAACAAGCAAATTGAGACAAACAAATATCAAATTGGCCCAAATCATCTAAGTTCATGAATTAGATATAACAATCTCTAGGGTTTTTGATTTTTAGAAAAATAAAAAAAATCAAAATAAATTTATCGTAGAGTTGTAAGCTATCTATACCAAGCCTAAGACTCCTCCTTCTTCGGTCTTCCTTTAGTTTTACAAGTGAGTGATGCTAGTAATACACAATCATGTATTGTTGGTGGTTATGATGATGACGAGATTGATAATGATATTTTACAATTTATAAGAGGTAATAAAAATTCTTGAATTGAAATAAGGGAACCCGATGAAGATAATTTAGTATTGAATGATACCAAAGATGACTTGGATGAAGAAAAGGAGATTAAATTGAAATTCGATAAAGAGGTAGACAAAATTTAAGGGTTTTTAAGTCGGTGTTCATATCTAATTTAATTGTAGGAATTAATTATCAAGTAATTGTAGTATTTAGGATTTAAGTAATATGTTTTTGTTGAAAATTGAAGAATATGTATAAAATTCCAGTAATTAAAATATTAGAATATGTATAAAGTTCAAAGAATGTATTATTTTATTTATTTATTAGTTTAGAATATTTAAAATAATGTTAAAAATTTAAAAATGTATAACTACGCATATACTTGTAATGCTTGATGCTCAACCGAAATGTATTGTCATGCATTACACATTTTAAAACCTTGTATATGAGAATCAGAGAACTCATCTCTCATGCTCAGATAGAAATAGTCAGCAGCCAAACTTACACTGGAGAAAAACATAAACAGAAGTATTATTTATCGCATCCTAGGTTAATCAAACTTAAAAAAGGTGTTTGTAAGTTACAAATACCTTAACCAAATATAATTATTCTGGATCTGAAGCAGTAACTAACCACAAAATGGGCACCAAAGCTTCTTATGTTTCGAGCTTAAGAAATGCCTTTATAATTCCCATCATTTCAGTTTCAGCAAATCGCCCAAGGCAGCCTCTCGCTGCTGCTATCTCAGTTAACTCAAAAACGGTGTCACCTTTAAAAGCCTCTATATGTCTGTTTCGTTTCTCTTCTTGTATCAGCAAATCTTCTACAAAATCTTCACCAGCTTGGATAGTTGGAAGTGGAAATGGGTCGAGAGGAGTTTCAGAAAGAACCGATTCACCTCCCACAGCACCTACAAAGTCTTTTAAACGACATAATGCAAATGGGACAGGTTTAAAGCTGTGGTCACCATATTCAACTGGAGTAGAGTGGTCTCCAGTGACACAAAGGTAATATTGAAATGCCCCCATTGGTTCTGCTTCCAAAAGGAGCCTAGCCAGCTGTCCAATAGCTCCATCAACAGCTTCCAATCCTTTGGCTTTGAACATGCTAGCTTTATCATGGCCTGCATCATCTATTGCCAGCCACCAATAATGGAAATGCTTAGAATGTCAAATTATTCAGACAATCTAATGCTCATTAATTATTGTATGCGTTGTTAGATTAATAAAAATGCAAATTGGAGGTTGATTCCGAGGAAAAAAAAGTTATAATTATTCACTTCAGCATGTGTTTCACAGGCTATGCCGCTATGGTGAGAGGAGAAGATGGCATAAAATGCCCAAGAGTAGCAGATTGTCTAGGATTATCCTTTCACAAGGCAAAATCTCTGGAATTTCTTTGATGGAGATATACCCATGAAAAATAGAGCACATTGAGGCCCAAATGCAATAACGTGCACGCACACAGAGAGAGAGAGAGAGAGAGAGAGAGAGCACTATAGATCAACACCTTGATGTGAAGGAACCCAAAATCATAGCCATCTGCTCGACCAGGTTTGTGTTCGTCCTCCCCAGGCACAAAAACACAGGGGCAAGATTGCAGAGGAGCTGAAAGTGCCAGTTGCTTTTGAAGTTAATAGAGTTCTGTAGTCTCCTGTTGCTCCTGGAGCTTCTAGAATATCAATACCCAGAGACAATCCCAAGCCAGCTATAATTTTGGTGGGAGCCACCATGCATGGCCGCAGCCCATGTATCTTTTCAAATTGAGGAACCTGTAATCCATGATAATTCAGAAATTCAAACGAATCTAATTTACCACACCAGATTATCAAAGAAATACACATTCCATTACATAATAAAGCAGAAAATTGAGTGCCTATATGAATATTCTGAAAGAGAGAGATTACTAAGCACTACAATAATTTACCTCAATTCGAATACCACATCCTCGTAAAAGGACAACATTCGCAATATTCTTTCCTTTTGCTGCCCTCTTAACATTTACTGGATGAGAAACTAAAATGCGAGAAATCTCGTTTGACAATTCATTAACAACTGCAGCCGTGTGCTTTGCTTCATCGGAATCATCAAGGGCTTCAGCTTGAAGAAGTAAGCGATTATCCTTCAGTGGATCTGTTCCTGATATATTTCCACTTAATTTTGGTCCTTTTACAACCACTCCACATCTATGCTCAGTTGCGTACCTAAACAAAACAATTCATATAATACGCTAAATTATATGGACAACATAAGAATTTAAACATTCAACTTAGACACAGAACAAAAGCAACTAGCAACATGGTAAAATTACGGTGTATGCTATCAATAACATATAAAAGATAAAATTTAATTGATTTGACCCTCTCAAAATAATTAATGGTTTTAAGGCCTAAACTCCATAAATGGTTTCTGCAGTTGCACACATCAGTCAACAAGCAAAAGATATAGCAACTGTAAGCACCTGACTCTAACTTCATACTCAGGAAAAGATGGCAGCGTCATTCCATCCAATGCTGCACAGAGAATAGGCCCTTCCTCTTGAAAGTGCCTATCTGCCCTCCTGCTAACAACTACTCCAGTTTTCTGGGCCAGGGTTGCAAAGTTTGACTGGGATAAAAAAAAATAATGATCATTAAGAGGACCAATGACTATCTAAAATATGTATTTTCTTATAGAATATACAATTAGGACGAAACTAATCACATCTGCAAAAGCAAATAACCTTTTTTATTCGGCTTAAATTGATGGTAAAGCAAGTGATTTTGAGTAAGAAATAGACCTTTATAGTGGCATGAGAGTTTTCACAATACAAAAGCAAAATAAATATAAATTGCTGAACTCAGTAAAAAAAACATATTCCCTTCCATTAGGTAAACGAAAAGTAAATAATACTACAGATCCATGTCAAAGAACAAGATAAGTCCCTACTATCAAATAATGCATTTCACTACACTAGTACTCACTGTAAACTTCTAGAAATCAATATGCTATCTTCTTGGCTGCAAATTATATTCTTATGCAAATGATGCACTTGGTCTAAACTTTCTGTAGCTTAACTTAAAAACAATATGCAACAAAAAGTAGAATAAGAAATATATCAAGTAAAATGATTTTTCAACTTTTAGTAATTGTAAACACTGAATAAGCATCTTAATGAACTGGAAAGATTTAATAGAGAAAATGGATAAGAGGCAATCTTTTACACTAGTGTTCTCATATTTGTTGCATAACACAATCAAAGTGTAAATAGAGGCAAGAAATGAATTAGTACAACAATTGTTCATTCAATACCATATTATATCATGATAAAAAGTTATCTGGTTTTAACTTTTCAAATTACTAGTCAGATAAATAAAAAATATAATTCCAAAAAGACAGAGAAAAAAAAAATCCCATATAAATCTTCGAAATCTTGATGCATAACTAGAAATAATAATATCAAATTACAAAACCACTATCTCGAAATTTTTGCACGGATACATTAAATGCATGCCCAGCAACAAAGAATATCAATCTAGATTGTAAAAAATAAGAAACCAAATTGAAGGAACTGACTAAAGAGAGGAAGGGGAGGCTACATACTTTAAATGCAATATCTCCTGGAGACATTGCCAGTCCAGCACCCATTGATTCAAATGCACCCCGACCTCGATAATATACCCTAGGGTCATAACCCAATAAAGAAAGATGGGCAGTATCACTTCCACAGGCCAAGCCTACTTCAACGGGATCCATCAAACCATTTATACCAGCTGAAGCAATCGCATCCAAATTAGGCGTGTTGGCTATTTGCAACGGGGTTTTATAACCAAACATTGGCAGTGATACATCGCCCAAACCATCTATCAGCACAAAAGCCACCCTTCTCTTTGGTTTCTCAGAATTAACCATTCTTCAATATGATAGCTTGAAACCTTAATTCTTTCGATCAAAGAAATTTGAATATTAGTTCATGTGATCAGAAGGATTACAGAAATGTTTTAATGACTAATATCTCCTATTGGAACACATTGATAGTAAAATATATCGCTTTATTTTGATTCCCAACAAGATCTGAGCAAAGAAGAGAACGCAAGGAACCATATTTTACAAGCAAATTGTTGTTAATAAGTCTTTCTCATTTTATTAATTTCTTTCTGATTCGAGCATTTCAATCATCAAAATATGCTTCAAAAGAAACCATTTTTACTATGTTATCACAGGAGTTAAACCTAAAAGAATGTCAAAACTCTTTTTTGCAAAACCATTATTTCCTTCTGCTTTCTTTAAGATACAAAAAAACTAATACATGTAAAGTATAATCTCTACATTGCAGGCAAGAATAAATGGAAAAATGGCGCAGAATATTACCCAATTTGAGAAGTGCATACACAAGAACAATTTGCTAAATTCAGTAAGAAATAAATGCCCATCACGAACCTGGAACTTAAGCTAAACCGAGTGCTCCCAGATTAAAAAATACCCATGAATATAGAAGTTCCTCAAAGAAAAAGCAAAGCAACACGATGCATCAAATCAACAAGATTTCAATAAGAGTACTAAAGCGAGTATGCAAAATCCATCAAAAACAACGAAAAGGAAAGGAAAAAAAATTGGGCTATTCACTCTTATTAATCTGAATTACAGTACTGATTACATCATCAATAATTCATGAAGAAAAATCACTTATTAACGATTTAATTTGGTGAAGCTTCAACGAGAATTAAGAAAATGAAATAACTATAGGAAGCAACCAATCTGCATAACATTAAACGATATCTTTAATATAACAAGCCAATGTTACCTGCGAAAATTTCTTAAAGTTTCGACAAAACTTGGAATTTGTATTTGGAGTCCAAAAGCAGAGAAAAGGAAGAAATGCAGTTTCTGGCTTTTTGGTTGGCGCGCTAAATTTTGTGCTGAATTGCTGACAGTAGTAGCGTTGTTCTTACTCCGGTTTTTGGTCACCATAAGGCAAAAAGTGGAGAAAATTACTCGATGGAGTGTGTATATGGGCCGAGTTTAATCGAGTTAGGTCCGATAGATACAAACAATCTGGGCCCGTCTTGGCCTCTAGGCCCAGCCCATTATCAAGGCCTTGCTGATCTATAATTCTGTAAGTTTGAAAATGCATTTCTTATTATTTTTAATAATATTATTCAATTATAGTTGTTTCAAAATGAAGACATAAATATAATAAAAATAAACTCCAAATCTTGATTGTGGTGTTTCTAAATTAAATGGCAATATTTAAAACATATAATTTTTTTAAAAAAAAAATTAACATGTATAGGTACATGTATTGCTATAATTGATGTATATACTAATTACAGTTAAAAATAACCGTTGTAGGTTTCCAACGGCTATATAGCCAAAAGAAAATAATAATACATATGTAATACCTTTTCAACTATCTATATATAGTTTTGGACTACTAGATATCTAAAATGTACTTGAAAATTCTCAATCCTCTCATTTATATTAACTTTAGAATTTTTACGTTTTCTGAGTTCGCCCTTTTGTCCCGTCAACATAGCCTAGAAGAAGGACAAGAACAAAAATGGTGTCGTTTCAATCCTTGTATCCCTAAACCGTTCAACATGCCTATACCTGCTTTCAGAAATTTCATTGAATTTTAACATTTTGTACTAGAAGCTTGGTTAAAAATGCCACGATTAGACTTTTTTTATTGTTGAAATTTAGCTTTAGTTTTTATATTTAAAATTAAAAAACAGAAGAATCTGAATTTTTACTGAGAAGAAACTAAAGAAATTACCCTAAAATATATATGTTATCACTAATCTCAAACGTCCGATTCAAGAACGATAAAACAAAAAGTTAGTATGTTTGATTTGAGTCTTGATTTCATTTTCAGTTTTATTTTTTTGAAGATTTATTTTAAAATCATTTAAAAATATTTTGATTTGTCATTTTGAAAAAAAATTTCTTATAATTGAAAACTATAAAACACATTTGGTTCGAAATTTTTTATTATATTTTACCCATGAAATTTGATTATTCAGTAAAACCGTAACAATTTTGTTTTAATATATTATCAAGCAATATATATATTTTAAATTTGATGAATCTTACGATATTTTTTTGTCATTAGCAAAGGAAAATAAAAATAAATAATAAATTTAGTTCAAAATATAGGAAATAAACATAAAAATTGATGGTGTGGGTTGAGAATATTTTTATATGTGTACATTTAAATATTTTTAAAGAAAAGTTTAGCTTGAATTGTTATTATTTTTATTTTTCTAGAAATTTTAACAATTTTATTTTTTAGAATTTTATGTTTTATTTTTTTTAGAATTTTAGATTTCATTTCTTTTTTAAAAAAATTATTTGTCATTTTTTAAAAAAAATTCAATTTTATTTTTTGAATTTAATTTTAGTATTTAATTTGTTAGAATTTATATTTTATTTTTTAAAATTTTTATTTTATTTAAATGCTTATTTTCCATGTTTTGAACTGAAAATACTCAAAAGCGTCAAAAATATTTCTTGAGTTTTATGTTACGAGTTTAACATTGTTTTCGATAATGCATTTTCAGAAATATCAAACCGCTTACGTTTTTAGTATTTTGTAAAATTGAAAATAGAAAATCAAACGCACCCTTACATTTTGAAAAGCCAATAAATTTTCAAAGTTAATAACAAATTAAATCACATCTGTGTATTTGTTTTCATTACATTGTTATTAGGGGTGTCAACGAGTCGAACCTCAAAATTAGAACTCGACTCGAGTAAAAATAATTTGGATTTTTTTTGGCTCAAGCCAAGCAAAAGCTCGACTAAAAAACTTAGGCTCAAACCTTAGCGAGCCGAGTCAACTCGATTTCTCTTATATATATATATAGTAAATGTTGTAGGCAGCTTATTTTTTAATTTTTTTTAAGCTTGGCTCATCACGGGCCCGCCCAGTGTGGCTCGGGCTCGAGCCGAGAAGCCAAAATACGGCTCAGCACGGGCCACTGTGTGGCTGGCTCGAGCCCCGCGCCGAGCCACATGCTACCCAAGTCAACGAACCATATTGACATCCCTAATTGTTACTGACCTAATCTTCTTCCCACGGTTGGTAGGATAAGTTATTCACATTGCTGATGTGATAAAAGAACCTTACTTATAATTCTTTCAAACTCTGATAACCATAATTAAGGTGAATTAATCTATTCGTACAGGGCCCATCATCCAATTAAGGCCCTCTTACCTTATTAACAGTGAGAAGTTTTTATCTTGTCAATTGGGACATAATATCAAATTTCATACATTTATGTTGTAACTCGTAATTCAAGATTATATTATGGATGATTATTTCACTCCTATAACATGAATCTACATTATATTTCTGTTTTAATGTAAGTTATATATTATTCTTCAAGTTCCACAATTACATTTTTTCATGTTCTACTTCAGCCCTTGTTTGGATCCATTATAATGAGTTTTGGGAGATAATGTATTTTGAAATGGTGATTTTTACGTAGAATGTGTGGTTAAAAAGGAAGGATAAGCCCCTCTTTGATGACCATTATTGAAAAAAAAATGATATTTTGAATAATGATTTTTTGGATAATGTATTGTTAAATTGTGTGGTTAAAAAGGAAGGATAAGCCCCTCTTTGATGACCATTATTGAAAAAAAAATGATATTTTGAATAATGAGTTTTTGGATAATGTATTGTTAAAAAATAAAGAATTTTTTTTTTGAATTTACATATACAGATTATTGTGTAAATGTGTGACTTAAAATGAGTGTGACAATTAAAAAATTATTTTAAAAAGAGACAAATAAAGCCTAAATATTTAGTTTTATAATTATTTTTTCTTTTGTCTAAAATTCCCAATAAAACTGTTCACGTGTTTGATAACTCTGAAATTTTGATTAAAATTTAAGTCAAAATTAACAATTAATTATAACTACACATTTCATAAGATTCATAATTTTTCAACCACACATCCTGTCAACTTTTATAAAAATCTATTCAAAAATTGATTTTAATCCTTATCAAACATGGGCTGCATAAGTTTCAATTCTAATATGTATTTCTAAAAATTACGCAGAACTATATAATTTGCAATGAATTTTAAATTCATAATGTTCTATGTATTAAGTTTAAATTATAATTGGCATTTTCCTAAATTTATAATTGATAATTTCATTAGTCAAAATTACATTTTAATTAAATTGTATTAGGAGTTTATCAAGTTGTAATTAAAGTTAAAATAACAATTATTGAGTTCTAATTACAGTAAAAGAGTTGAAATTGATAGTATAAGTCTTGGAGGAGTTCAAGATATCTAAGAAGATCATATATGATCATTGAAAAAAATTAGGAATTTAAAGAATGTCAAAGAACCGCACAAGTTATGCTCCAAATTCTTAATCGCAAATTTCAACGCATTTTTCACATAGAAAATATTAGAATTTAGATAACGCTATTTCAAGAAGAATTATAGTCAATTGAGTTATCGTTCAAACGAATTTTGAATTATCTAAATTAGACATTTGAAGAGAAAGTTATGATAAAAATACTGATGACCGCTCAACTGGCACTAGCTTGTCGCTGCTTGAGCAATGTGGTTATCCTAGGAATAGTAATATTAATTTTTCAAACTTATTTTTTAAGTCCATTTTAATCCCAAATACTACCCATTATAAATATACACCATATGAGATGTTTCAGCAGTTTCGATCTTTTTACGTTTTGACTCCATTTGATTTGATTCGAAGGTTTTGAAGTGCATGAACGTTTGAAAAGTATTTTTAACTAACTTTTTAAAATAAAAACTATTTTTCAAGTTCAAATATCATTTTAAAAGTCATTTTTATATTTGATCATAACATTGCATTAGAATGACTTTTAATGCGAACAATTGTTTTTAATGCATAGAAAGAATTTGAATTTAAGCATTCATTGTTAAATATCAAAATGTTAGTACCATTACACTTTATCTAAGAAATCAAGTATTTGATCTTGCTCTAAAATTTGGCTATTAAGTTCTTGAATATATGACTTCGATCATGACCTCGTTCATGAGTCCGATTTGTAATGATAACTTTTGATCTTTTGACGACCATCGATCAATTTCGTAGTATGCTTTGAAAAACTATAATGACTTGAATTCAATTTTTTTAGTAAACAAGATTAACGTATTTGTTATAATCAAATATTTAAGGTTATAATCAACCATATGTCAATAATTTGAGCCATAAATTAATCCAAACTTTGATTTGTTTATCAAATCATATTATTTCACATTAAACCGTAGATCAAAATGCACAAATATTGTTTAATCAAATATCAACCCAAAAAACATGGAGTTCTTCATTTAATCTACCAGAGATAAAATCAATAACAGGGATCGGAAGTTGTTGCATAAGCAAAATTCAGGAGGACAAGGAGAGGTACCAAGAGTCGAGATCTGACATCGGGAGCACGTAGTCTATGATAGTTAAGGTATAAATCAAGAGTCGGGATTTGTTTTAAATGAACACATCTCCAGTAGAATCAAGATAGACTGCAAGAATCTGGGTCAAAAGTTTTACGGGCTAGACTGATTTGGACCGTACTATAAGTTTGCTTCGATTAATAGTAGATTACTGATTGACAAAGTACTCGGAGTTTTTACTCAATTGGTGTTTCTTCATGATCAATTTAGTGCTCTTTATTGCTTTTATATTACAAATTGTGGTAATTTAATATAAGATAAATTCACGTGGTATGTGGTTTCCATGTGTTTCAGTAAACAAGTTGACCAAACATTGAAGAAAATTTTGAGAAGTCTATTTTTGGGTAGTTTTGGACTTATTGAATTTTATAATAAATATAATTTTGTCACGGAATGCTAAATGGAGATATTGTTAAGTTCAATTATAATTGATAGTTTCCTTAGTCAAAACCATTTCCTAATTGAATTGTATTGAAATTATTGTGTACTAATTACAACAAAAGAGTTGAAATTGATAATATAAGTCCTAAAGGAGTCCAAGATATCCAAAAAGATCACATATGATAATTGAAATACAATTATAAGTTTAAAAAGTGTCAAAGAGCAGCACAAGTTATGCTCCAAATTCTCAATCGCAACTTTCAATGCATTTTTCACATAAAAAAATTGAAATTTGGACAATGATATTCTAAAAGAATTGTAATTCATCAAGTTATTTTTTCAACGTATTTTGAATTACCTTAATCAGATATCAAGAGAGAAAGTTATGATAAAAATACTGATAATTGCTCAATTGTGGCTATTCTGTCGTTGGCCAAGTGTTCGAGCGACATAGTTATTCGAATAATTGTAATATTCGATTTTCAAGCTGATTTTGAGTTCATTTTTATTCCAAACACTATTCATTACAAATATACACCATATGAGACATCCAAAATTGTGTTGAATCATATTTTTTTATAGAGATCATTCATTTAAATATCCAAAACACATTCATTGATTTCAAGATTTAACCACCATATTATTTAAGTCATACATTTAGCAAAACTTTAATTTGTTGATCAAGCCATATTATTTCATATTAAGCTCCTGTTTGTCTTCGATTTTTTCAAAACATTGTTTGCTACAGTAAAATTCTCCACCACACATTCACCTAATAAAATATTCTACACATAGTCTAATAAAGTTACTTTAAATTTTAACCACACATTCTCTACAAAATATTATTCATTACTCAATTTTCAATACAATAATGGGTGACAAACAATGCCTAAACCACAAATCAAACCATACAAATATTGTTTGATCAAACACCAACTCGAATAACGAGGAGCTCTTCATTTAATTCGTCGGAGATAAATCGATACCAGAGATCGAGAGCTGTTGCAGAAGCACAAATTTAGGAGGACTAAGGTGAGATACCAAGAGTTGGAATTTGAAGTTGCGAGCACGTAGTTTAGGAGGATTAAGGTATAAACCATGAGTCGAGATTTTTTTTTTTGAAGGAATACACTTCCATTAAGAACAATGAAGATTGTAGGAATTGAGGTCAACATTGTACGGGGTAAAAGGGTTTGGACCGTACCGTAAGTTTACTTCAATTTATAGTGAATTACTAACTGGTAAAGTGCACAGAATTTTTACCCAATTGAGGTTTATCCATGATCAATTTGATATTCTTTATTACTTTGATATTACAAATTGTAATTATAAATTAATATGATTAATTAACTATCTAAAAATAATTAAAAATGATTTGTTACTTGTAATTGTGTAACTCCACATGTTGAGTCTAAATATTCGATAAATTAGAACTTACACCATGAATCGCCATCTCAATGATTCAAATTTCTCAGAAGTGAGTCATTCTAATATTAAAAAATTTAACCCAGAAAAGTTGTGAGTAGTATTTTTAGTAGAGTGAATGACTAAAAAATAGAAAAAAAATTTAAATTTATATGTATAATATTTTATTGTGTAAATTTATAATTAAAAATGAGTACATTAAAAAAAAAGTTTAAAAAATATGATTGTCTAGGACATAATTAAAAAATAATAATAATAATAAACATAGAGCATATGTGGACACGTGTCAACCAAAACTTGGCCAGTTAGGCTCTCTCCAGATATTTCTAATCTAATACTGAAAAAGTGTTTCCAGATTAGATACGCCAATCTTCACGAATCCTCGAGAAATACCCATTTTCTTCGAGAGCTTTACACGTTTACCCTTTAGCTGCAGTATAAATACGCCCGCCTCTCCGTGATTGTCATTCGTACCAAAATCCAGCAAATACTCTCAGTAATAGCTTTCAAAAAATTTAAATTCAGAGCCCACCCGTTTTCTAAACTTCCTATAAACAAGATCGCAAAATGTCGATCATTCCAAGTGTTTTCGGCCGAAGAAGCAACGTTTTTGATCCATTCTCTCTGGATCTTTGGGACCCTTTCAAAGATTGGCCCTTTAATTCAGCCCTCTCAGTCCCAGCTCGTTCAGACCTCTCTAACGAGACATCTCAGTTTGCCGCGACACGGATTGACTGGAAGGAGACGCCGGAAGGCCACGTGTTCAAAGCTGATCTTCCCGGACTGAAGAAGGAGGAAGTGAAGGTTGAAGTTGAGGAAGGGAACATTCTGCAGATTAGTGGAGAGAGGAGCAGAGAGAAGGAGGAGAAGAATGATACCTGGCACCGCATGGAGAGGAGCTCCGGAAGATTCCTTCGCCAGTTCAGGCTGCCTGAGAATGCAAAGATGGAGCATATCAAAGCAAGTATGGAGAATGGGGTGCTGACTGTCACTGTCCCCAAGGAAGAGGTGAAGAAGTAAGAGGTGAAGAAGCCTGAAGTCAAGGCCATTGATATTTCTGGCTAAAAGAGTCTTGTGTATTTTGAGTATATATGTAATAATGTGAATGCGATTAATGTTTCGGGCTGTCTGTTTTACTGTTATCGTTTTGTGTGCTCATGAAGTTGATCAATTTGAAATAAAGTGTGGATTTGTTTGATTGCATCTGTTTATTTTTCAATGATGTTTGTTCTTTACATTGCAAAAAAATTCACATCTATGTACGTCTTCCTTGCCCAAAAATACAAAATACAGTGAAATCTGGCTCTTTGGGTGTCTAGAGAAAAGAGTTATGAATACTTTTATACATTGAAGGATCATTCAATTGTGGTTGTTTCAAAATGAATACATAAATATAATTAAACTCCAAATCATGATTGTGGAGTTTTGAACCAGATGGAACAATTTAAAATACAAAATAATAATAATAATAAAATTAGAATTTACATGTATAAGTACACGCATCACTATAATTGATGTATATTTACTAATTACGGTTAAAAATAGCTTTTGCAGATTGCCAACGACTACCTAGCCAAAAGAGAATTGTAATGCATATGTCATACCTTTTCGACTATTCGTATATAGTTTTAGAATATTAGATATCTAAAATGTATTCAACAAAGTACTCAATTCTCTCATTTATATTGATTTTAAATTTTTTTAGCTTGCCCTTTTATCCGGGCAACATAGCCTAGACGAAGGATAAGAACACAAATGGTGTCATTTCAATCCTTGTGTCCCTAGGACGTTCCATTTTATGGAACCTCTGTAATCTGATTTATGATTTTTGTTATCATTAAGTCTCCATGGTTTCTTTATGAAATGTTAGCTCATGGCTTTCAACCACATTGTGATGACTTTTGACCTACACGTTAACATATATATATTTTGATGATTCATGTATTCAATCTTCGTCCGACTACTCATGAGGAGTTGCGACCTTTCCCCTGGTTTGCCACTCGGATAAATTCGGATGCAAGCACAATTTATATATATTTGGATCGAACATTCGACGGTTCTCCCGTTGACATAATATTTTCAGTCATGTGAAGTGGAGGTCGAAAGCCACCACAACCAGGATGGAGCCAGGCTCAAAGCTATCGGCTATTTATGTACATCTCTATATACATAAATTATGTACCCCTAGCAAAGTCTTTTAACGTTTTGGTAAGAAGTCATAGAGGTCAAGGTAGAGTTAGCCAATCAATTAAGAGATTTTAGGTGTAATTTTTTGAAGAGATCTATTCACGAATAATAATTTTTTTTATAAGAAAAATAAATAGTACTTATCTCTACGGAGTATTGTATCGTTTCATTAAAAAAGAATATAGAAATAAAAGTTCAAGTATAGAAAGGTTAAACTCTAACAATTACGAAACCTTCAACTATCCAAAAGATCTTTTTTTTTTTCAAAGATAGGAAGCCTGCGACTCAACAAAGAAAAACTAAACGACCATGAAAATAATACTAAATAAAGAATTAAATTGTTATATTAAAAAACCGAGTTAAAATCGATTAAACACTTGTCAACCTGAACATGTTTCATTTCACAAACTTGTGTTGAACTATGTGTAAAAACTTATTTTTCTTGCCTTTTTAGGATGCAAGAAAAATATTATAATTAGAATAATATAAAAATAAGTTAGAATTCGAATAAATTATATGCCATATAATTTCTAAACCATGACAATTGAATAAAAAAAAAACTAAATACCATATACTTATGGACATTATAATTGCAAGAATAATGAAAGAGACTTATTAATCTCCTTTATATTTATGAATCCAAATAGAATATAAAATCATAAATTCATCAATTTGGATTGTGAACTTGTTAATATTATCAGCTCTTGACCTATCATCTTTGAATTAATTTAAATCAGCATTTGTTTTATCCGTGGCTTTCAAAATATATGTTTTTAGCTATTTTCATTTTTCGTCTTAAAGATAGGTGAATCAGAATAAACATAGAACACGGTGAATTTTGAATTTTGTGTTTTAAGTGTTCATTTTAAGATTGTTGAAAATGTATTCTTTTTGACATTTTAAAAATTTATTTTGAAAACACAAAAAACGCGTTTTGAAAATTATGGATTGATTATAATTAAAAATATCCAAAACAAAAAATTTGTCGTTTTGAGTTTTCATTGAAATTTTTTAACTTATTCTCAAAAATACATTTTCAAAAATAGAAAAAGAACGCATTTTTACTGTTTGAAAAATCGAAAGCAGAAAACTGTTTGAAAATAGTAAAAAGAATATGCCCTTAATTTTCGTATCGAACATGCTCTAGCAAGTTGGTCCTTTGTAGATAAATGTGCTCTCCCCTACCAATATTTGCAAAATAAACCGCATACTACAGAGTTGTAAACCGTAACAACACGCCTATATTTACTTTCAAAAACTTCATTGAATTTTAACATTTTGTACTGTAAACTTGGTTTAAAATGCCATGATTAGACTTTTTAACAAGTGCACTTTACCTTTATTTTTTAATTTAAAAAAATATAATATAAGATTTTGAATTTTATTGAGAAAAAAAAAAGGGCAAGCAAATGAGCCATGATCTATAAAAATATAATAATAATTATTTTTTTTTAAAGAGGAGGGAGGACCCCCATAGGCACAATGAATTTTCTCTTTCAATATATTATTTGATATACTTTACCCATAAAAATGAAATTATCCAAAAACCACATAAATTTTCTTTAAATCTTTGGCAAAGAAGATATGCTGTGTGTACAAAACACACGTACAAAAATGCAACAGAACATATACAAGTGGGGCTCATTTTTTATTTATATTTTTAATATTTTACTCACATGAGGGTAGCCTCATATGAGTGTTCTGACAATTTTCTATTTTCTGGCAAATTCATCTTGTACAAATGGAAAATTTGTTGCCTAATTCCCTAATTCCGTATGTGGACACGTGTCAACTAAAACTTGGCCAATTTATCTGGGTTCCTCCAGATATTTCTTCTACTGGAAAAGTGTGTCCAGATTAGACACGAATTCTCGAGAAATACCGATTCTCTTCAAGAACTTTACATATTTACCCTTGAGCTGCACTATAAATAAACCAGTCTCTCCCAGGTGGTGATTCAAGGCAAAATCCGGTAAGTAATCTCTTTGACAACTTTCAGACAATTAAAGTTCAGACCCGTTTTCTAAACTTCCTGTTAAACAAATCGTAGAATGTCGCTGATTCCAAGTGTTTTCGGCAGAAGAAGCAACGTTTTAGATCCATTCTCTCTCGATCTTTGGGACCCTTTCAAAGATTGGCCTATTAGATTAACATAACAATATGAATTATAGATTCATTAATCAAATCATTTCAAACTCTAAATAGAATTTATACTCCATGTTGAAACTAGATATAATAACAAAATAACAAACATACCTGAATTCATGGATGTTTGATTGTTTGCCTCAACGGATTATGATCTTTCAATTGATTGGTGGCCTTCACCTTT